>JALLBB010000185.1:0-20629 GCA_036939735.1 Discostella stelligera | reverse complement strand
GGAAAGCGAAAGAAGATCCCAAGTTGTTTTAGCCTCGGTGCCCGAGGCGGCCCTTGGCTAGTACAATATTACGTCACGGAGAAGAGAGGAGACAACAAATAATCTCTCTTTCTTTTTCTTCTTCTTCTCTGTCTGTGTCATCTTCTGATCAACCGTCTGGCCGGCCACCTGCACGGCGAAGTCCCCCTGCCTTCATCATCTTCTTCCTGGCATGCTGCTGGATGCTGGATAGCTGATACCTACCTAGTACGTAAGTAGCTGATCTCCCCTCGTCAACAACTAACAGCAGCAGGATGTTGACCAGCAGTACCTCGGCGGCGCCTCCTCCTCCACCGCTAGTAGCAGTACCAATGTCATCCGCCACGATGGTGACGCTGCCGCCTGCGACAACGACGACAGCAGCAACAGCAACAGCAGCATTGACTTTGGACCCCGAATCCTTGCTTGACGCGCTGGATGCCTATTCCGCTCCGACTAATCCTCCCAGTCACCGAAACCTTCATGATGATTCTACTACTTCAAGACTAGAGCAGCAGCAGCAGCAAGATGATGATAATGATAATGATGAGCAGCGCAATTTCGACCCCATCGAATTCCTCAACCAGCATTACCACACGGAGCAGCAGCTCACGACGGCATTGCCGGCCCTGCGATCGGCCATCGCCTCGCGGCTCGCCCGCCTCGACGAAACCCTGTCGACCACGCTGCGGCATCAGGCGGCGCTCGCGCCCACGCTGGCCAGAGACGTCGTGCGCGCCCGCGCAGCCGTGGGGCAGCTGGTCCAGCGCATCCAACGGGTGCGGGAGCGGGCGCAGACCAGCGAACGGGCCGTGCTGGAAATCACGCGCGACATGAAGCGATTGGATCACGCCAAGAAACACCTGCAGCGAACCATCACCGCGCTCAAGCGCCTGCACATGCTGCTGCACGCCGCCGAACAGCTGCGCGCGGCGGCCGCGGTCACGACCACGCAACCCATACCCAACTACAGGGCGGCGGCGCACTTGGTCGATGCCACGAGACTGCTGCTGGGACATTTCGAGGGATACATGGAGAGCGTTCCCAAAATGAGACAGGTGAGAGATGCGGTGGGGCTGATCAAGGGCAGGTTGTGGGAGGGAATCGTCAAGCTCTTTCGGGAGGTGGGAGCAGCGGGAGAAAACCAGCAGCAACAGCAACATAATAATAATGACAATGAGCAACAAATAATGGTGGGACACAGATTACACACCGTGGATGAATCAAATCGAGAATCCAACGAAGGCGAAGGTAAAAACATAAAGAGTCAGCTACGAATCATGACGGTCGGAGATCCGCCGCCATCATCCATGGTGCAATCGACTCTTGCCGATGCATGTCTCGTCATAGAGGCACTGGGTCCAAAATCAAAGGATCAGTTCATTTCCGACTTTATTTCAGATCATTTGCAAGAATATGAACTATTGTACAATCCATCTCCTGCTGCTGCTGCTGCTGCTGCTGCGACATCAACCTCCTCCACGGGGACAATAAAGTCAGGGAGTGATGGCGTCGTCGTAGGCGTTGCAGGCAAATCTTCGTTCAAGAAGAGTCCTTCCGATATTGCAAGTTACGAAGACAAGAACGGTGGTAAACAACCCTCATCATCATCATCATCATTGGACACGGTGGAAAATAGATTCACTTGGTATCGAACCAAGCTGCGTTTCGTCCAACGACAATTTGTTCACGTCTTCCCACCGCATTGGAACGTCCACTATTGCCTCACGGTCAAATTTCTAGAGATGACGGCGCGACACCTAAAGCTCATTTTGAAAAAGTATTACAATACTGCGAATAAAGCGGTCCGGAGCGTCTCATCGGGGGGGAGCGGCGTACTTCAAGGCGGTGCGGGCGGAAGCGGCGCGTCCGTCTCGTCGGTCATCGCCGCGAGCGCGGCGTCCAAGTTTGGAAGTACTGCCCTGAGCATGTCCACGCACGGAGGGAGCGGTAGTACTGCCGATGGAGGAGGCGGTAAGGATATCATCGCTTCCGAGGGTGAAAAGGATGTTACTTCCCTGTTGAAGGCGTTGCAGAAGACAATATTATTCGAGAAGGAAATGACCGCGTGGCTGTCGAGAGATTTTGGGACCACGTTTGTCGATACATCCAAAGGCAAAGGAGGAGAGGAAAAGAAAGAAAGTGAGGGAGGAGACGAAAGCGATGACCTGGAATTCGATGAACACGGCCGCGCCGTGCCTGCCAAGAGTGCCGAAGGAATTAAGATCAAATACGAGCGACGTAAATGGATGATGGGCGCTGAGAGTACCATCCCCACAACCTCGGAAGGTCCCGTTTCACCCTTGATGGGTATTGCGTCGACAACGTTCGACGATCACATGTCTCCATATGTTGCATTAGAGGAGCGAAGTATGGACGAACAGCTCCAAGCTGCAGCCTTGGACAATACTGTCGATACCCGAGGCGAGAGGCCCGTCTTCGTTTCGTCAACTACCCTCTTCATTTACATGAAGAATAGCATAAATCGATGCACGGCTTTGACGAAAGATAAGACATTCTTCCTGCTCCAGCGCGCGTTTCAGAAGAAACTTCGCAGCTATGCAAGTGTATTAGAGAAGAAGCTGCCACCACCCTTGAGTCAGAATGTTGTAGCCAAGTTGGCACTTTCCAACATACAGGCGGTGAGCGGAGGCGCAGGCGGTAGCATGACATCGACCCAGGCGAGCAATATGGTGTATCGTATCCCAACTGGTGAGGAAGTTACCATTTGCCATGTGATTGATACCTGCGAATATTGTTCCGATACTGTGGAGGCATTAGAAGATCTGATTCGAGACAAGATCGGTGATAAGTACAAGGAAAGCATCGACATGAGCGAAGAGCAGGGAGCCTTCCAAGATGTGACTGCCAAGTCCATTCGTGTTTTGGTGTCAGGTCTGGAACAGAGGCTGGAAACTGCATTGAAAGAAATTTCTCGCACTAACTGGGCATCATTCGATGCGGTTGGGGAAGAGTCATCGTACGTGCGCACCATTCACCTCACCATTCACCCCTTTGTCGTGCAAGTACGGACTTTGATCCCGAGCTCGTACTTTCGGAGCTTTTGCGATAAGTTTGCACTGGCATTTGCGTCATCATATTATCGATCATTAGTAGGATTGAAACGAATCAGCGAGACGGGAACACAGCAACTACTGTTGGATGTCTACAGTGTGAAAACACTTCTTCTCCGACTTCCAGTGTTGGAAGCGGAGAAAAAATCCATGGTGGCAGGTGCCTCCTCTCGGCATCCAAACGCCAATCTCTCGGGCGGGTCCACTATTGCACCGGCAATTTACACAAAGATGGTAAACAAGGAATTCCGCAAGCTCGAGGTTATGCTCAAGCTTGTTGGGTCGCCGAGGGATAGGCTTGTGGAAATGTTCCGCGCCCAATGGGACTGTTCCATCGACACCTCTACCATGGCATCCGATTTCACGATGATTACGACGCTCAAGGGAATTTCACGTACAGAAAACGCAGCCATGTTAGAAACTTTGGGTGTCGAGGTTGGCGAAGGAGGAGTTGGGGCAGAATCGTCAACAATGACTGTGAACATCCAAGCTTTGCAAGAGCGTGGATCAGACGTGGCAGCAAAGGTGAATGCAGATTTGAATCAGATGCGACAGCGAGTGGATGATTTCAGGAAGGCGTTCCGATAAAGTATGCGGTACTAGAATACAAATATCATACTATGTTGTGATAACATCTCTGGCAAAAGATTGTGTTTGTCATACTTTACACCCCAAATTATTTTTATGCGAGAACATGTCCGAATGCCCCTACTTATCGCGAAAACTCGGTGACGTCACAAATTTGGCAAAATTGTACATTATTATTATTGATCGATTGACAATAACAACCATCACAGATTTCCTCACCCACGCACGCACGGACACGACGCATAGAATTGCGAATTGCTCTTTGTCCCATGTCTGCATCCGATGAAAGGCAGCATCCGCCCGGCAACAGCAAGGAGGGGGAGGGACTCTCCCTCAGTGTGCGATTCACACAGCAGCAGCAACAGCAGCAGCAGCACGAAGATTACGACTGGATGGGGGTTTTGGACACTCTCGATGATCATTTCGATCTCGTCGACCACGACCGCTTAGTGTACCAGCAATATTATCATCAATATGCACACCATCCTCTAGGCAATGGCAACGCGATATGTGAATCTGAAGACGCAGTAGCTTTGTCAGCGAATGTGGGGGGAATAGCGCAAGATCAAAATTCACTCGTTGTCGGTGACCAGCCAGAGAACCAGCGTGAGAATCGAGGCCGCGATTGCTGGGAGCCGTCGTCGTCGTCGACAGCAACGGCTGGAGTTGGAAGTGGGGATGACAGCAACAATGAAGGTGTGGCGCCTCTCATGGTCGCGAGTACCATCGCTGATGCCGCTGCCGCTGGAGCTGCTTGTGGGGACTCCGGGGGGGGAGTTGAATCAATTTCGATCTCACTGGGGAAGGCAGCAGTAAAGGCAATGGCTGTGGTAGACGCGGAAGCGGACGATAAGAAGCAATCGCGAGTTGAACGCAAACGTACGCGGGAGAAAAAGCGTCGTCTAGATACCAACTCTCAGTTCACGGCGTTGGCAGAGTTAGTCAAGGAGATAGAAGCTACCGATCTGGCGGAGGAGGCACTTTTTGATTTCGATAAGCCGTATGACAAACATGATGGCCAGGAGGAGGACAACAAGCAGTACTATCAACAGATGCAGGACAATGAAGGGGGTGGTCCCAATATTTCCAAAACCAATTGCAGCGACAGCTCAGACAACCAACGACGGTGTGAGAGATCTGATGGAAATGCCGTACCCGAACCCAAAGGAGAAACAATGCATTCTTCCAAAATGATCAAGTCTGTAGACGCCCACGACATCAGTAACAACAGCAGCAAGACTCTGTCTTCTTTGGTCCCCACGTCGACTGGCACCACAAAGCCACCCATTTTGCTGTCTTCGACATCGTCCTTGTCATCGTCGACGGCAACGTCCAACCGTATTGACCTCATTGCACGGACCATTGTTCAGCTCAATCAATTCCGAATGTTGCGTCGACGCCGAAACAATGAGCTGCGGGATTGTCAACGAAAAAATTGCGAATTACGGAAGGAATGTGAGGGATTGCACAGGCTCGTTGCGCAGTACAAGGCCATGGGGAAAATGGGGGGAGATGGGGGATATACCAGGCCGCAGTTGCAGGAAAAGGTGCGATTCAAATAGTGGAGCAGCCATGCTGTTTTACATTTGTTTGGCTTGATGATTGTGGCTGTCATTTTCTTGACTCCTCACAATGATCATCTCACCGACGTTATTTTTGTATTCCCGTGTATTGTCTTTCGCTGCACCGCTGCTTCTTGCACTGTACCAGGTCATGATGATGGTACCAATGATGGTGCCCCAAGATGCCGTATCCCAAATTGCCGCTGGGTATCCAGCAGCGCATCAGTATCAATCCGCTAGTACATCGTATTCTCCGGCGACGACGATGATTCCCCATCATCCATTTTTTAACAACATGACCAATCCTCATCCGTGGATGGGCAGTGGTGGCGGCACCATGATGTCACCATCCACGTCTTATCATCGTCATAATTCTACCACCATTTTGGGTGGTTCTGGGATGCAGCTTGGGCAACAGCAGTATCCCTCCTTGCCGCCGTCATCTCAGCTGCAACAGTACAATCATCAGACTGCATCAGCCGTCGGTCTATCCAATTTGCAACCCTCAGGGGGACTGCGCTCGATGTCGTCATCAGGTACTACATCGGAAGTGACCGGTAATGGTGTCGTGCCAGCCCCCCCTAATTTATCATCAGACAATCATTTTCCCGCTCCACATGGAATGTGGAATAATGGAGCGGGGGGTAATGAGTTGCCTATGGTCCAAGAGGTTTCTCTCGCTGGTCAAACGCAGGCACTACCAGATGCAACTACTACAGCAGCAATTGAGGTACAACAGCACCCACTACCTCAGTTAGGGGGGACAGCTTCAAACAACACGCAACACTCATCTTCGCACCCGTCACATCATGCCGGTGCATCGACCGAAGCATCCGCAGTCATGACGACGTACCCCACAATGTCTCATGTTACCCCAATAGTCGTGCCATTTGGAATGCATCCACAACATTTCCATCATTCAATAATTGCTACCACGTCACATAACAACGCTTCGATGCCTTCTCAAACGTCTGCACCGTACTATCCATCGCAAGGTCATGATACCGTATCAACGATGGTAATGAACCATTCCTACCAACATTCTCATCCCAATCCCTCTGCAGAAGTGGGAGCTCCAAATAATAATATTGTTCCGTATTCATCATTCGTGGCCAACGATGCGTCCGCTTCGCCTGCTCATTACCACCAACAGCAGCTGCAACCGTTGACACAACATCATAATGATGAGTCAGAAAAGCCGTTGGTTCAGGATACGACAACGCATCACGGTGGAGGAGGGAATTTGGCCCATTGTGCATGAGAACAGCCTCTGATGAGAGAAGGCATGATATTATTGCTAATCCTGACACACAAGATGCAGCTAAAACTCATTTAGAGTTCTCGAGCATTCATACGTGGGTGTGCAAGTCTTCATCTAATAAAGTTACGCGCAGCTATTTTATTTATCCTAATACTGATTTTGGAATCACAATATTATTGAAATGGTTCGTGGATTTGAGGCAAACCTTTTCCTCCCGAGCGAAATACTTCATCAAAAAGTCCCATCCCTGCCACGGGAGGTTCGCAAGCCCAGCAATACCAATTGCTCAGCTCTTTGGCTGCATCTTCATCAAAACCGAGGCATTCCTCCGCAGCGTTATACCATGCCTGGCAGCCCTCGCACTGAATCCAAAACACCTTGATTGGATGCGGGTGAGTGTTGCCGCATACACACCCAAGCCATGGGTTTTCATCACCATCTTCGTTGTCGCTGTCCTCCTCGCAGTCACTATCATCCTTTGCACTGCTACAAGAAAGAGAGCCATCATCAACAATCGAGGTACGATTGTTGACAGACCTTTTGGATGTGAATTTATTCCCGTTCTTGTTTCTTTCGTCAATGTTGTGTGACACACCGTTCTTCTGTTGAGTAGCATATTTCAGTTGCCGGGATTTCTTCGCATTCGATTGAGAATTATTCTCGCATGTCTTTCCTTTTCGCAATGAGTGTGTTGCTTTCGCGCCGTCCTCTCCCTTCGTCTTCTTAGATTTGAACTTGCGTGGGCAGTTTTGATCGTGTGCAACAGCCGTTTTGATACCAGTACGAAGTTCGCGCTTGCATTTTCTACATCCAGACTTGGCAGCCATGGATAGTGATACTACACCTCCGATCTTTGTTGTCTCCAAGAGCGTTTCGCCACCGTCCTCGTCGTCGCTATCCTCCTTAGTATCGCAGGAAAGGGAGTCGTCATCAGCGCGATCTCCTGTAGACCGATTGTGAGCAGCGCATTGGGAGGTAGATTCATAGCTGGTTTCATCGATATGTGACACATCGTACTTGTCCTTACGACCTTCAACTTCATGAAGTTCATTGTCAGAATCATTGTCTCGAATATCGTCGTTTTCAATACCTGGCGAGTAGTGTTCGACTTCGGATAGATGTGGCACTTTGCTGCTGCCACGATCGTCGTCAAAGCTAACCCTTTTCCTCTTTTGAGATGCACAGGCGCCGATATTATTCCAATCTATGGCTAAATCTTGCATTGTCTCTGCCACTTGGTTGTCAGTCTCTTGGATTTCAAATCTAGACACAGTCAAAAGCATTTCGCACCCGCAAACATCGAATTCAATTTGAAGTTCCGCCATTGTCATGTTGCCGACGCATTTTCCGTTGATACAGATAATCATGTCATGCAGTTTGAGACCAGAAGATATGTTCTCGTCGACCCATCCCGAGACATCTTTCTAAAATGAGTAGAACAATGGTGAGCGAGAAACCTTAGAAAGAGGTCCAGCCGTGTCTAACAGTACTTACCGCTGCCTCGGCGGGCGACAAAGGCTCAATGCTATCGAGTAAACACGCGCCACCAAATTCATGAAGTCTAACAGTAAATCCCCAGGGCCTCAGGCACGACCTATCTCGCTGCAAGCGTAGGACGCTGTAGCCGCCACGTGCGGGAGAGCAGTGTGTGGTATGGTAGGGTGACCCCGCATCCAGCGGATTGGACACGAATCGTTTCGGTAATTCTTGGTTATTATTGGATAGCAATACCTCGTTCATCGTCTCAGATTGGAATGGAGATACAATCACAAAGTCGTCATCGTCATGGCCGACTTTACCCCAAGGATTGGAACAGGGAAGCCACTTCGAGCCGCGAGGAGAAGGAACCGTCTGGATTGAGGCGGTCATAAATTCATTGATCCATGATGGCAGTGGTGTTAGCGAAGGTATTTGAGGAGGATATTTCCTGTAATTTGTAACCAACTTCTTCCCTTGATGGTGTAACGGAGATGGAGTCGATTGGTGACTATTTGCATTCGTTGATTTGTCATTGCCTCGTAGGATTGATGAAACACGAGTTATCGATGACTCGGTGGTCTCCTCCAGTTCCATTAGCTTGTTCGATTCACCTTGGCATCGGGGAAGTAGCTGAGGTGTTTTAGGATCTGCCCCTTTTTCGCTTTCGTCACGATGTTCGCATTGTTTTCCATCGGTACTGCCCCTTGCTTTCGCCACTGATATCGCATACGGAAGAAGCCTCCGCTGATCAAGCTCATGATCTACGTCATCGGTTACTCGTTTTATCTGTTTAGTTTTGCTGCTCCCCATACGCAATGGACAATTTAGGTCGTGAAATTTCTTTGTCTTTACACCTGTTTGTTTCTCCGTAACGCACTTCTTGCACATCACCAAACCGTCGGTGAGCAATCGCTGATCCCTCGGGTCCTTTTCGCGACCAGCAGTATCATTAGCACCATTCTCCTTTCCGCTGTCTTCGGCAAGTGTCGTTCTGCGCGGATCGGTTGGCGACATTGATATCCCGGGACATGATCTACCACTGTCATTGTTGCCACCCCTCGGCTTCTTGTTGACATTGTTGGGTCGAGGGTTGGCCAATAGTCCCAACTTGTCAAGACGTGCGTTATTTCGTTTTATATTGCGTAGTCGGAGACGCTCGTAATCGGAGAGCGGGCGACCGCTACTGTCAAAGTGATCAGGACTGGGCGTCTGCTTGACGTCATCGGCAGCTGGATCAATCCTAACACTATTGCGACTATCACGCCTCACTACTTGGTCAATAGTCTTCGATACTACCCTCGGCTGCAACGACGAGAGCGGAACATCCCTTGATGTATCTTTATCATCCCCTTTTCGAATGTCAATAGTCTGTCTGCTGACTTTGTTCCCCCTGCTGTTGCCGTTGTCCTTCTTTTTCACGCTTTTATTCCGTCGTAAACATCCATCTGCATGACACAATGATTTATCCATCCTTCCACCATTGTCGAATTGATACATGCAGGCCTTGCACGACACAAGCAAGTATCCGTCAACAATGAGGTTCAATATCTCGTAGGATCCCGAATTGAAAAAGTCTGCGTGCTGCGGACATAGTCCGTGGTGTGGAGGCACTACTTTAGATGTAGCGATGGCGGTGGAGGAAGAAGAAGTGGGTCGATTGCATCGAAGACAGAATGGCACGGAGGGAGGCGCTGACATTTTTTTCCGGTCCTGCTTTCGATACTGCTGCTTGGCATAGGTTGAGGAGTTTTTGGTCGACATGAAGTACTCCTTGAGCTTGCGAAGACATAGCTGACGCTTGTTGACAATGTCATCGTCATCATCATCATCATTATTATTGCCGTCGTTGGCAGTGTTGTTCGCTGCCGCGGTAGACTTCGTGTCGTCGACATCTTGTTTCTCATTATTTGCCCGTCCTTGTTCGCTTCTGTCTACTTGTCCACCACCAGCCTGTCTGTTGTCGCTGCCAGCAGTGTTTGGCAATTGCGCAATATTGTTCCCGTGATGATGATGATGAGTTTCAACGATATCCGCAGTAGTAGCAGAAGCACAAACGGAGGCAGCGGCATCTGCCAACAAGTGCATGCACAACTCGGCACCCCCCTCCACGGAACTGAATTGAGAGAGCCTATCCAGAGTCTTGGTCGCCGGTGAGACGATGGGCGACAATGCCGATGTCGGAGATGGGCGCTGCTGCTGCTGCTGCTGCTGGTGATTTTGTTGTTGCCCGCAGTGTTGCGACGACGACGAGGGGCCCTGCTGATAATCTTGATGCGGATGCGGCTGTTGGAATTTGTCATTGGCGTTGTTCGCATCCTCCTCGTCTGCCAACAAGTCCACGGAGCTGTTACAGCCATCGTCGTCGTCGTCGCCATCGTCATCATGGCCAGTAGCAGCAGCAGCAGCAGTCTTTTTCTCATTCTCCCCATCCAATGCGGTGGCATCATCATTATTATCATCACCATTGCTGCAGCTGCTGTTACTGCTGTGGCGGCAAGAAGAATATCGCGATGGCGAGGCGTTGTCGTCGTCCTGCTGCGGCTGTTGTTGAAACGGAGTCGGCAGCGAGAAAATGCTGCCACCGCGAAGAAGATTGTGATTCCGATTCCGACGATGACGGTGTTGATCAGAGTCCATGATGCCGTGGACGCGAGGCATGTTTGAGTGTGATCTTATGGTTCGTCTTTGCTAGTACTAGGTAGGCTAGTAATATATTATTTGGCCAGACTTCGGCCGGCTGCATGACCTCCATCCACTTTTCGTTCAGATCAGTCAACAACACAAGACAGTCAACGTCTGGCCGTCGACTCGATACTTCGGGATAACACCTCTTTACTATCCCCTCACCAATTTTGCTAATGTCACTTCATAGGTCTCCCCTTTGAATGTATTAAGTCGGCCGTAGTGTCGGCGGGAGAATTTACCTTCACTCGGATTGGATACTATTGGATATCACCTCCGGCGGTTCGTTTTCGGCGGGTGTGCTCTATCATCTCCATCGAAGAGAGCAAAACTTCACATCATCTAGAACTTCGCAATATCAACAAAGAACTAACTGATTCTTCAAATTTGGCAAATCTACTGATTCCTACCGTGTAAACTTACCGAAGAAATTTTTATCTATATCTTCGAGACAGCTCTGCTGTATGTTTTTTGGCGCGTGGAAACTGAATTCTAAAATTGCATAACCCTACATCCAATGATCTCCAACACAAAGACACAAATAAAAAGCATTCCTATCACAAAGAAACAGCAACACAACTCGTTCACTTTCATTATTAACAACTAATTACGTTTCAACGACGCAACTACTACCCTATCATCATCATCTTCTACGTCAACCTTCATCATGACTGTCCATACTCGCAACGGCTCCGACAAAGATAACGCCGCCCGCCGAATTAAAGATAAGAAGGCCGCGGAAAAGGCTCTGGATCTGGTCGTCGCGGACAACACCAAGAAGAGGGAGGAGGAAAAAAAGCGCAGAGCAGAGGCCAAGGCGAAGGAAGAAGCGGAGGAAAAGAAGAAGCGCGATGAGGAAAGGAGGAAGGAAAAGGAGAAGAACGCCACCAGCGCAGGAGCGACTATGAAGGACGCCCCTACGACGGGGATCAATGCGATCCTCACCGAATTGTCTACGACCCCCGGCGTGGAGGGGGAAGCCAAGGAGGTGCCAGCGATTGATCTACGAGAGGCGGAGGACTCTCCGGAGAAGAAGAAGAAGAAGAAACAAGCCACACCCGCGACTACCAGCAACCTTAAAGCTGGTCGTTACAGCGCGCCACCACCCAAGGTATCACCACCTACCCGTCCTCCCCATAACTATGTCCATTCCAGAATCATTGTGGATGCAGCTATCACGCTCAATAAAGCGGATCCTATCACCAGCTTCGCTGACGGACTCTGCACACTATTCTACAATGCCAGGATGGTGGATGAGCACTTCGTGATTGCTCCAATCAAAGACTCCCCCAACCCCACCTTCTGGTACTCACCTAGTGACATCCCAACTAATATGACTGCGATTAGCTCGCATATTAGTATTTCGGCTAATAACATTCGGAACTTCGAAAAACGCAACTGGGAAGGCCCTGGCAAGAAGGAAAAGGAGGAAACTTCAAGCACGGTGTACTTCGCCTTTGCCATTTGCTGCGATGTTGCCCCGGCGACGTTGTTAGCGCGAGTTGGAATTGAATGGACCAGAGCAGGAGGGTCTCGTCTTATGATCAAGAGTCTCCCGTGCTTCGATACAGTCAGCCCACTCGTTTTCTACTACTTATTCAATGACACTCACCCTGATACACTTCGAGAGGAATTTAAGAAGATTCTAACCCTCACTCAGAACCTTTGCATACACGACGTTACAGACATGTCGGACACGGACATTATCCTTAACGATCTTCCTGAAATGACATTCAGGAAGTTGATTCCTAAGATCCCGGGGCAAGACACTTCTGCCCTCAAGCACTTGTCGAATCGCGCACAGTTTGCTCGTCGTGCCTGGCACTTGGAATTGGAAGCCTCGTCTGCGGAGTGGGTGAAAGGATTAACCGAAAAGGCCAAACACTATGGCTGCTTCGAGCTGTTCTGGGGGAAGCATGTCCATGTGACGGAGGTTACGACGAAAGACACTTCTGCGGTGGAGCTGAAGAGGCTTGCGGCTACGGTCAACCGTCACACGAACTACCAATGTAGTCTTACCGTGGAACTTCTGAAGGGAGTAGTGAATGTGGACGCCCCAACGAAGTACGTCACCATGAAAGCAGATGGGTCGAAGACGGAAACGGAATTCACTCTTCGTGAGATTCTTCTCAAGTACTTCAAGATGAGCGACGGACACTCTCTTGTGGCAGAAGTGCACCAACGTGTGGTAACATCTCCGGTTAAGTGGTGGTCCCTTCGACAGAAGAAGCAGAGACCATGTTGGCAAAGATGAATCGCCACTTTCCTGCCTTCCTCTATTACTATCTGCTGGACAAGGGAATGGACAAGAAGTTTACGACCGATCTCGTCAACAACAGCTGCTGCCCAACTCTGTCGGTGGAGATCCCTGACTGCGAATGGGATGGTGAGCAGATGCTAGTTAAGCTGAAGGAGGAAATCGAAGAGGAGGAGATTTACTCTAAGTTGGAATCGGCAAGCTGGTTCAAGGATGAGATTGGACTCGGCAAGGATGGAAAGAATAAGAAGAAGAAATTCCTCGACCCCACGCTCTTGTATGATATTGATGGTGATCGCTCCATCAAGACTCTACACGAGCGCAACGATAAACACCATCGTAGCAAAGAAAACAAGGAGGGGCAGGAGGAGGAGGAAGATATGATGTCAACGGACTCCGCATCCGACAGCGATTCTAGTAAGTCGCATCATGGCATGGCACTCGGGAAAGCAGGAGGCCCTTCTAAGAAAGGGGTCTCTTTCACTGCTGGTTCTAATACTGAACTCAACCCAGGCCGCTCTGATGCGGCGGGCAGCGGATAGTCACCACCAGCTACCCCTTCTCAACCATGGAAGGGGCACAGCGCAGGGCATCAAATGGTTTGTGTTATCGAGGGGATAATCCTAGGTGCGAGGAGGCCTCTCAACAAGTATCTGTAAGAAATATACGTAGTGTTAATAGCGGCCGTCGGCGCCGCCAGCAAGTAAGAGCTCGAAAATTCCGAACAAGCCAACAAACTCAGCGGGCTATCGAGCTGATCGATGTTTTAGGGAACAGAAGAACAATTAGGAAACAAGGTAGAATGAATTGTATTAGCCATCAGTTTATCCTGGCAGCACTTGAACGACGATCTCTCCGGTTTCGGAGGTCTTCGAACGACCTTGATGTAGATGCTGCGAGTTTGCACAGGTTAGATGACACAGGAACGGTGGACTTCGAAGAAAGACAGCGACAGGAGGATGTAGTTAGATTGGCAAGACGGGAGTGTCAAGACCTACAGGGGGTGTCAGATGAGGTACTGAAGGTGCATGGTGTTGCTCCAGGAAAGAAGCCAGATGGGGTCATAAGGCTGATATATGAAAACGTAAACGGGTTGAAGTGCTCGTGGACGAATAACGAGAAAGTAGAAAAGGCCAGAGGACTGCATGATGAACTGGAAATTGATATCGCGGCTTACAATGAGCACCGACTGAATATGAGGCACAAAGATAATTCGATTGGATTCAGTAGGCTTTTCAATGGAGGGGAAACGGACATCCGGTCAGTGGTTGCTCACAACGTACATGAGAATGTTGGAAGGACGCAAGAAGGAGGGACAAGTATGCTGATGTTCGGCCCACTAACGGAGTATCTGGACATGAGTGAAGGGGGAAAAGATGAATCTGGACTGGGACGGTGGGTGGTTATGACACTGAAAGGAAGTGATAATGTGATCACGCGTATAGTCTGTGGGTATAATCCGTGCGGCAATGACAAGCCTGACTCGAGCACCGTTTATCAACAACACAGGCGGTATTTCATCAACAAGGAAAACTCACTTTGCTGTCCAAGGGTTCGGTTTCGAGAAGACCTAATTGAAGTACTGTCCAAGTGGCGAGGAGAAGGGAATCGACTTATTGTGTGTCTTGACGCGAACGAGAACATTTACCGGAAATCTATCGGCAAGGCCTTAACAAGTGCGGAAGGACTAGGATTGAAAGAGGTAGTCGGTTCCTTCACGGGAAAGCAAATCGGCCCAACATACTTTCGTGGCCAAACTCCAATAGATGGAATTTGGGCGTCATCAGATGTCAGTATCGCAGGCGCGTGTATCATGCCCGCAGGTTTTGGCATCGGTGATCACAGGATGTTCGTGATTGATCTACACACGGATTCCCTGATAGGACTGCAGCCGCAGAAAATAATAAGACCGAAAGCTCGAAGGCTCAACTCCAAAATTCCCGGAGCGGCGTTGGCATATCAGGAGCGATTCGAACGGCTTCTTCTGCAGCATAGGATCATCGAACGACTCGGGAAGGCGCATGATGAAAGTAAAGACAATGAAGAGGCGGAGACTAGGATCAACGCCATCGATGTCGAATGCGGGCAATACATGCTGAGTGCAGAGAAGAAATGCAGAAAGATAAAGTCTGGAAGAATCCCGTTCTCCCCAGAGGCGGCGCTTTGGATCCGCCGGAGTCAAGTTTATCGGTCCATTCTACGTTTTCATGAAGGTAAAATCCGGAATAGAGGCAACCTCAAACGTACAGCTCGGAGGTGCGGGATTACACAACCGCTTCAACTCCCGATAGAAGAGGTACGCATAAGATTGCAGGTTTGTCGGGAACAGTGTGAATACTTCCGTAACAATGGTCACAGGCATCGTCAACGACATCTGCATGAGCGATTGAAGGTGGCAAGAGAGGAGGATGACGAGGAAGCCGAAAAAGCCATCTTGGCTATCATCACCAAGGAACGGAGTAAGACATGCTGGAGGAGGCTCAACTACGCCATGGGAGCACACCGCAAAGGTAGAAGTGTGCAGTCGGTACAGGTCGAAGGAGTGGATGGGGCGATTGCAGAGTTCACAGGACAGGAAGCGGTGCAAGAAGCTATATGGTCCAATATACACCGGCAAAGATTTTACTTGGCAGAGCAAGCTCCGATCTGTAATGGAGACCTTCGGGAAGACTTCGGGTATAATGCTAATACCACTGCTGCGGCGGCAGTACTACAGGGAGAGTATGATCCCACCTTCGCGGTAGAGGAAGCGACCCGGGAACTGTTTGAAACGGTGGCAGAGATTCGGACTCGGGTGCCAGTGGATTTGGTAGATCACTATATCTCGCATGGACAATGGTCAAACTTTTGGGTCAAGTCCAATGAAGCAACGTCGTCCTCACGCTCAGGCCGGCATTTCGGGTTTTACATTGCAGGCGCCAAGTCTCCGCTAATCTCACATTACCACGCGCTACAGACGTCCATTATCCTTCGTCGTGGTATCAAGTTGGAGAGGTGGGCTCAAGGTCTGTCTGTCATGCTGGAAAAGGTGCAAGGCTGCTCGCTAGTGTCCAAATTGAGATCGATTCTATTAATGGAGGCAGACTTCAACTGTGCCAACAAAATCCTATATGGAATAAGGATGCTGGAGAATGTTCGGAAATACGATTTGATGCCAGATGAGATATTCAGTGAGAAAAATAGGACGGCAGACGACGGGACTTTGGCGAAAACAGTATTCTATGACCTCGTTCGTCAATCAAGACGTCCAGCCGGCTTGAGCTCTGTTGATGCTGATAATTGCTATGATAGGATCGCGCACGCAATCACGTCATTAGTGATGCAGGCTTTCGGCGTCCCCAGTGGGACCGTCGGCACTATGCTTAAATCCATCCAAGACATGAGATTTTTCCTCCGGACTGCTTACGGCGATTCCGAAACGGCAGCCGGCTCGCATATAGAGGTGAAGACTCAAGGACTGTGTCAGGGGAATGGGGCTGCTCCAGCCGGGTGGGCAGTTGTCAGTATTACTATTCTACAAGCGCATAAGAAGAAAGGGCACGGACTGAAGCTACTATGTCCTATTACTCATCTCAAAGGTCATATTGCTGCCGTGTTGTACGTAGATGACACAGATGTAATACATCTAGACCTGCAAGAGGAAGAGACTCTCACGGATGCCCATCATCGACTACAGGAGAGTGTTCTCAGCTGGGGCAATTTGTTAATTGCTACTGGAGGTGCACTGAAACCAGGAAAATGCTTTTATCATCTGATTTCCTTTGAGTTCGATCAATACGGCAACTGGAGATACGCAGAAAATCACGAGAAGGACGAGCTGCAGATAGTAATACCTCTGTCAGATGGTACGACTGCTGGGATAGAGCACTTAGCAGTAACAGAAGCACATAAAACATTGGGCTCAATGACCTGTCCTACGGGTAGTGGAGAGGCGGCAGTGAAGCAAATGCGGGAAAAAGCCCAAGGTTGGCTGGATAAAGCAAGCACTGCGAAGCTATCGCGTCGGAACTTCTGGTTTTTGATGGAGACAACATTCTGGCCTAAAGTCGGTTTCAGTATCTGCAACAATACTGCCCCACTTGAAATGCTACAAGAATGTTTGCAAAAGATATATTGGCAACTAGTCCCGCTCGGAGGACTGCGATCTTCGGTGAAGCGAGAATTGAGGCAATTGGCAACCGGGTTCTATGGCGGAGGTTGCCCAGACCCGGGGGTGGAGTGCGCGGTGGCTCAGGTGAACAAACTTCTGATGCACTACGGTTGTAACACTACAGTGGGTCTAAAACTTCAAGCGTCCATGGAATTCTTCATCATCGAACTCGGGCTGTCAGGCAACCCTTCGAACTAGACTACGAGCGACACAATAAATTTTCAACTCACTGTTGGATCAAGACGGTCTGGGAGAAAGCTCAGACGTACGGTTTTAGAATTGAGCTCGGGAATATCAACCTCAAACCACCAAGAGAAGGTGACGCCTGGTTAATGGCGGAGCTCCGACGTCTAGGGTTCGATGAGAGTGAATTGGCGCGACTCAATCGAGTTAGGTTATATCAACAGGTGATTTTTCTGTCGGATGTACTAGATGCGAGAGGCACGGCGATTGACAAGAAGTACCTCAGGCGGAGACCTTCCCAGGATCATTGGTCTCGACTCATGTTCCCAATTGAACATCCACCGGAAAGGGACTTTAGACTGTGGTCACGTGCCATATACTGCGTTGGGGCAAATTGGAGAGGACGAGGTCGAATGAAGGGGTACACGGAGTTGGGGCACAAGAGATGGGACTGGAGGTATGATGGAGAAGAGGAGACTCTGTATCATCTGAAGGGCGCAACGATGGACGTATATAAGGCTTCACAATTTCCAGGCTATGTGAATAGGCGGAACTGCTGGTCGCGGTCGCAATGGGATATTCCAACAGTGGAGAAGGGAGACTTCTGCACTACAAAGGAAGTTGCTCTCGGAGTACAGGCAGTGGTCTCGCATACACCCTTGCCAGGGAGACAGCAGAATGCGGAGACGTTCTGGGATGTTCTTTTGGAGTGGGGTTGCTGCTGGATGTGGGAACATCTTCAGATGGTTGGTGATGATACCTGGGTGAAAGACTCGATAGCGGATAATTCCTGCATTGCGGTCACTGATGGGTCGTACATCAAGCAGGTGCATCCGGAATTATGTGCTACGGCCTTCATACTGGAGTGCTCAAAAGGGAGAGGTAGAATGGTAGGCTCCTTCGCAGAAGCATCTTCGGCCGCAAATGCATATCGAGGAGAACTATTAGGACTAATGCAAGTGCATCTCATCTTGCTAGCGGTGCAACGGACTGCTCCGAATCTCTCCGGTGAAGTACTGATCTACTCCGATTGCCTCGGGGCGCTAGGTAGAGTCTCCAATCTCCCACCCGGAAGGATTCCGACTAAATGTCGGCATTCAGATATCCTCAAAAATATACTCGTCAATTGCTGTGATTTATCCTTCCAACGAGTATTCAGGCACGTTAAAGCACACCAAGATGATCGCATTAGCTACGACAAACTAGATCGACCTTCACAACTAAATTGTGCCGCGGATGAAGGTGCTAAACGAGAGATTCTTGAGGCAGATGTGACAGAGCGCCCAGTCCAACGGAGATTTCCTCTCGAACCGATCTGCTGCTTCATCGGGAAGGAGAAGATCACGTCAGACACGGGGCCCCAACTCTGCTTCCTGGTGCACCGACAGAAGGCTCGGATGGTTTTTGATCGCTGTCAAGTGCTGAATAGTGAGCAATTCGATCTGGTAGCGTGGAAATACGTTCACGCAGCGTTGGAAGAGGTGCCACGATGCTTCCAGCTGTGGGCGTGTAAACAGGTTTTTAATATTGCAGCTACTAACGGACTGCGATCCCGGTGGACAGAAGGTTTGTCTAAACGCTGTCCAAGCTGTCGATGTCGGACTGAGACGAGCGCGCACGTGTTATACTGTAATGAGGCTGGACGGGTTGAGACGCTAATGAAAACCATCGACTTGCTGGAGGAGTGGTTGGAAGAGGCTGATACTGACCCTGATCTGTTGCGGTGTTTAATACTATATGCAAGGTCAAGAGGAGAGGAATCGATGGAATATATCTGTCGGCATGTTCCACGCTTCGGTCGGATGGCAGAGATGCAAGACAAGCTAGGGTGGAGACGGTTCATGGAAGGCATGATTACAGAACAGCTAATAGAGTTGCAATACCATTTTCTCATTATTCGGGGGTCAAGGCGGACAATTAAGTCCTGGGCGACGGGACTGGTAATAAAGTTGTTGGAAATAACACACGGACAGTGGTTGTACCGAAATGTGGTGGTTCACGACGCACGGGCAGGGACGATTGCTATGCTGAGGAAAGAGGAGATTCAGAGGGAAATAGAGCATCAACTGGCATTGGGGGAGCAGGAGTTGCCGGAGGAAGATAGGTTCCTCCTTGAGGTGAATATCGAAGATCTGGAGCACTCGTCAGGAGAACGACAGGAGTACTGGTTATTAGCTATACAAGCAGCTCGAAAGGCTGGGATGATGACACGGGATGATTCGGAAGCAGAAAGCGAGGTGGATGATAGCTCGGCAGTGGACAGTTCTCTAGAAGATGGGCACGATTTGCTTTAAATCCCTGTCGTTTAGACAGGGTTAATGGGGGCTTTCAGTAGCCTATTTTACCCAGGCACGCAGTTGTGTGCTCTGGAAGAAGAGTAGCCCTCTTTGCGGTCCTGTACTGCCAAGCTGATTGGCACCTGCCCTCGGCTTTCGAAGACTCCCGACGCGGTTAAACTGGTCTAGGTAGCGATAATATACCTAATTTTTTAAGTTGTTCTGTTCTGCATGACCTCCATCCGGCCGATGGCGGGCGGGAGCCTGTAGATATCGTAGTAGATATCTAGCTAGCTGTAGAGATAGCCGTCGGTGGCGGATTTGGGGGTATGTACTCTCTCTCTCTAGAGAGAGTGCCTACACTTCTTTGTATCGTACGCTGGAAATTCTACCTTTTTTGTAGAGGTCTATCACTACCCTACCCTATGCCCCTTAGGGACAATCCCTAGGGATTGAAGGGCTAGGGTAGGGATCCCTAGGGATCCCTATTGTATGGGATTCCTACATAGCATTTGGAATAATACTGATTCCTATGTGTAAGCCGATGCTATTAACTATTAACTATGTACCTCTAGTATAGTACTTCATTTCATTACTTAAAATAGATAAAAACACCCTAATAACCTCTAGTTACAAACTCTTCCTATTCATCACTTTGACCCACATCAATTTGTTGTCCTTCTTTGCCATTTTCCAATGGAGGTAGTTATTTCATCTCACTTTGCCTTCAATGCAGTGTCGTCATTCATGGTGTAAGATGACGGAGACTGTTGATGGCGATGGAAATGATGATGAGAACAACAACGACGACTGTGGCTGTTGGTGGAGATGACGAACACGACGACGCGGCTGGTTGTTGTTGGCGATGACGACGACAACGTCAGCGGCTGTTGTTGCCGACGGCGATGGAGATTTCGACGACAACTGCGGCTGTTGGCGACAACCACGACAATGAGGCCGGCTGTTGTTGGTGACGACGATGACAACAGCGGCTGTTGTTGCTGATGGCGATGGAGATTACGATGACGACGACAATGACAGCGTTCGGCGATGAAGATTTTGACGACGACAATGGCTGTTGTTGCCAAAAGCAATGGAG
>JALLBB010000184.1:0-20586 GCA_036939735.1 Discostella stelligera | reverse complement strand
TCCCAGCCCGCTGTCCGTAGCCACCATAAATTAAAGTCTACGTCTTCACCAATAGTGTGCGAGATAGAGAAATTGGGCTGAGCAAGCCTCCTGGGACTGTTTCACGAGTTCCTACGTTCATTTAAACCCAAAATGGCAATTGCCGCCGAAGAGTGGCAAATTGCCGCGCTCGGACGGGCAAATTGCCAAAACTGCCGGGAAATTGGTTTGATTTGGAGACTGTCGTCTGTCGTAACTCTTTGCGCGATTGCCAGCTGTAGGTAGTCTTTTTTTTCCGGTTCTTTCACACACTTTCCAACCTTGTGATGTACCGTGACCACTCGTGACCATGACCCGTCGGACACCACCCTCTTTCGAACATCACAAAGCACAAGTCAATAATTCATAATTATTCATCACGAATACTTGTACCTAGAATCTGCCTTGCCACAATCAACCACATCAGCCGCTGACTGCCTGCTCTACCTGTTCGTGGAGCTCACACAAGAGCTCACAAGTCACCCAGGCCGCCGGCGGCGTCGACAAGCGCGATCTTTAATCCACGAAGATTATATTAATATTATCTGCACTCCTGATTTGGAATCTTTCCCAATCCCGTGCAAGTCCTGATGTTTGACGATGATGTACTCTGTTACTGTTATACATGAAGACTCAAACCATGATTATAGTCACAGGGTGTGCGCCGCCAACCCAGCGAGAAATGTTAGCTGGCATGATCTGGGGCGGTTGACGTTACCGTCATCCTCCACCCCCAAAGACGGCGACGGCCGCTCCTACAATCACGATGATCATGGCAACAACCAACGGCATGCTACCTCCGCTATTGAATCAAATACCTGCATGCTCGAGGATTTGCTCGCAACGGCACTTAGATACGATGCGCTTATTACGAATAGGAAGGAAAATCGCAATGGGCTACGACTACCAAAACAGCGACCGCAAGATGAAACAATGCTCTCGCCGCAGGACGAGAATGGCACCTCAAAAGACCACCAAAATTATAGCGTGGCCAATGATCGTTCACTGCTCGGCGCATCACCACAACCACCATCATCATCATCACCGCAGGAGGAGGAGGAGGACGATGATGATTGTGATAGAAATCCTCCTCCCATCTCTCTAACGCTCCCCCCCATTCTTCGTTCGCAACTACGTAACTACGTTACGGAAATTGCATCCAGATATCATCGTGTGGGATTTCACTCCTTCGATCATGCCAGTCATGTAGTGTTGAGTGCTACCAAGTTTGTTTACATGCTGCAACGCCATAGTCCATTTCATAAATTCTTACTGGACAAGTGGGAAGGGAATACGCGGAGGGAAACAACAGTCATGGTAGCACCTGAAAATTATCATACTCTCGAACAAGACCTTACAGGGACAATCCACGATCCGTGGTTGCACTTTGCTATTGTTTTTGCTACGTTAATACATGATGTTGATCACAAGGGCGTGCCCAATGTTCAGCTAATGGCCGAGTCAGATCCGATCGCCGCAAAATATGGGGGTGAAGAATGCATGAAGAGTTATGCAGAATGGAATTCAGTGGATATTGGTCTATCAATATTGAGAGATGGAGAGGAATATAGCGATCTTGCTGGTGTCATCGGGGGGGATCAAAAGGAACGATTTTACAAGATGGTTACGGACCTTGTGTTGTGCACCGATATTGCGTGCAAGGAGAGACGAGATATTGGGATGCAAAAGTGGGAGAAGACGGTGGGTAGTCGCATCGAGAATGTAGCTTCGGCGACATCATCGAATGCAGCCGACGGCGTCGACGGGACGTCGAGACTATCCTACACTCCCGAGGAAGTCAGTGTCATTGCCGAACAGATCATACAAGCTGCGGATGTGTCGCATACAATGCAGCATTTTTCCACCTTCGCGAAGTGGAACACACACCTCTACCATGAAATCTTGGCAGCGTATAATTGTGGGCGCACTAATAAAGTTGCTTCTACGGATATTCGTCATCCCAAAGAGAATTGGTATGAGTCTCAAATCGGTTTCTTTGACTTTTACGTCATACCGTTGGCGGAGAGATTAGATGCATGTGGTGTATTTCTGAACGAGCAAAAATTTGCAAAGCTGGCGGCTGGGAATAAGGAACAGTGGATTGAAATGGGGAGGGAATGTGCTTCGAAGATGGTGATAGAAGCGGAGATGATGGAACTTCCACCACCACTGCCAGTAGTTGCTCATTTGGAGGTGGCGGAGAGTTCTGCAAGAGATGATTTGGGAAGTGAGGCGACCACGCCTAAATTGGACAGTCACGGTAAACTCGGCAGGGATCGATTCGAATCCAGTGCATCAATCACCGAGGACACTGACGTTATGTCAAGCCAACGAAGCGTCGAGACATCAAGCCGCCTTTCTCGCACTGATATTGCCAGTTACTCGAGCCGCAGCAGAAAGCCGAAGTGGGAAAGATCTTCTTTGTCATCATTTGATTCAGTCGTGGACAGCTCAGTCAATGCAATTGTGCCGAACGTCTGCGTAAAGCAGCTGATAGACTCATTCCAGAACGATTTATGTAGTCAACCACCGAATCTCAGAATGAACGCCCTCCGCAGCGCTATGACTCAGTATCGATCGGCAGGCTTTATTCAACGACATCGGGGTGCACTGCTATTTGTAGACATTTCAGGATTCACAGAACTCTCGCAGAAATTCAACGTCGAGGATTTCAAGAACTTCATTAATGACTACTTTGCGAAAATAATTGAATTGGTGGATAACTTCGGCGGCGAGGTTGTGAAGTTTGCGGGGGATGCCTTATTTGCTATTTGGATTACTAATGGAGTCCCCCATGAGGTTGATGGTAGTGTCAGTATCAGTGAAACACAAGTAGATTCTTCTCATGCCCTCAACATTGAAAAATGCACAGCGTGCGCCATCGCGATCAATGCCGAGGTGGGTCAGACGATTTGTTGTGCCTCTGTTACATTTCAAGTTCTCTCGCGCACTAACAAACTCATCAAACGAACACTTGTAGTGCAACAATTATAAAGTCTCAAAAACATACAAGACGTCTCAAAAGGCGGTACCATCAGAGAATACAACAGTGGATAGCCATCAATATGATGAACGAATGGCTTTGTTGACGGTGTACTGTGGAGTTAGTGAAGGGGTCATGGCGGGTGTGAATGTTGTTGCGAATAATCGAGCCGAGTTCTTCTTGGTGGGGAAGCCATTGAAGGGTCAGTGATCGTGCTTAAATTCTGTTATCTTGAAAATTATCTTTCTCTATCTTACCCCATTATAATCTCTGCAGATGCGGCAACTGCGGAACACTTGGCGGGACCTGGTGAATCGGTTGTAAGCCCGTCAGTCCTATGCATTCTAAAGACTAAGGCAACCACATCTATCGCTTCCAAGATCATCTTTACAAGTAAGGACGGAGATGAAAATAGTTACCATAGAGTGTCATGGTCATGCCCACCCATCGTCAAGGAAATACTGTCTTACTTCGATGAAAGCGAGGTTTCAAGCTGTAAACGTAATGCTCAATCATTGATTGACGAATTAGTTCACACTATTCAGGTATCACCTGATGAGTTGGACGAGTCCCTTATCAAACTCGATTTAATGCGTCTCTTTGAGGACCATCGTCATGAGGCGGCCCGAGAAGTCGTTGGCAGATTTACCGCCGAACTACGGCGTGTGGCAGTACTTTTCGTCAGCATCAAGTTTGATCCGACTCTGCCCGACAATCCAAGCGAGGATTCTACTACTGTTTTAGATAAGTTCCAAGGTATATTTACTATTCTTTCTGACAGTGTCTCATCTCGATCAGGGCAGATTCGACAATTTATTTATGATGATAAAGGAACAGTGTTTATAGCAAGGTACGGGTGGGTTATTTTTGTCAATTATCTCAACATCATTTTCTGTTACTAATTGTATTGGCACTGTTGGGATATTTGCTCCAACATAATGCAACATGTAAATTGCCTCGTTGGCACAAACAGCTTTGGATTAAGGGGTTCCGTGATGCTTCATCCATCGGACACTGCCATCTATGCGGCCAAGGAAGCGCAGAATAATCTTTTGGAGACCTTGAATATTCAGTGTTCAATCGGAATTACGTTGGGAAATATATTTTGTGGGGAGACTGGTTCGTTAGAGCGATATGAGTACTCACTCCTTGGGCCTTCCGTCAATTTATCGGCGAGATTGATGGCCCAAGGTGGATGGGGCGAAATCAATTGCGACGAAGAGATCAAAAATCACGCTGGGAGGAAGCATACGTTTTCGATTTGCGGAATGTACTGTCTCAAGGGGTATGATATGCCAATTCCTTTTTTCATGCCTATAGAACATGAGCCAGAAAAGAGAGATTTCGAAAACGATGATATCGTGGCATACTTTATGAATAAGATAGAAAAGATGGGTCTTGTTCGCGACATCACCAAGAAATTTGAAGGAACCAAAATCCAGCCTCGGGTGTTTCTTATTGCGGGCGACCATGAAAAAGGAAAGGACGCATTCATATCCGCGATAGTAAAGCAACCTGTTGCCAGGGAGTCGACAACTATCTTGGAAGGAAACAGATGTTTTCACGATGATCCCTTCTACTGTTTCATCCCCATCATCACCAAGGTGATTTTGTCATTTGAAGAACCGCGAGAAAGAGTTATTTCCCTAAAAAAGGGCCGAAAGAACTCATCGACTCTTGCTTTATTTTTGGCCAATGACGCATTCCACACGCAAGCATTCCCGAGAGGGACCAAAATGGTGCCTGAGGAATTGGAACCATACCTGTGTCTTGTTAACGACTTTGTCTTCAAAGGATTTCCTCTCTTCGTGAGTTCGTCGGAGGCCAAGCAACTGAAGTCGAACGAGATTGATATGTGCGTTGAAGTCATATCTTCACTAATTCTCGGTTACATCAAGCTTCATGAGAAACCTGGGCTTCTAGCCATTTCTGAGTTAGACATGGTTGACACTTACTCGAAGAAGCTTATACGCCGAATCGTCCTCTCCAACTCAAGCTTGGTGATCATTGGTGGGGTGACTAATTCAATTTCCAATAGTGAAGACCCGATGGTGGACGACTCCGTGGAAGCAATCTGCCGCAACGAGGCGGCAATCGACATTGAAGTCATACAAATGGAACTATTGGACACGCAATGCAATTTTGATCTTTTTGTATGGTCACTTCGTCGCGATTTTTCGAAGGAAGAACTCGGTAAAATCGATTCTCCTGATGTTCATGACTTAATTTTTCGCCTTTGTGGAGGAATGCCAACTGCCACTGCCAGGCTGGCGCATGCATTTTGCACACAATATCGAAATGATTGTCGAAGGACGATTAGAGACGGAGCAAAACCGCTCAATTTTGTGGAGTATCTTCTCGTTTTCCTAAACAACACCCCTACTGACTTGGAGGAATTAATCTGGCTTCGGATAGACCGATTGAAGCCAGAGGAGCAAATGCTTCTCAAAATCGCTAGTATCGCAGGTTTTGACCAATACAGCTTCTCCCAAATACTTTTGGAGTCCGTTTTGCTTTCCATCACCCGAAGCGAGAGTGAAGACATGATGGAGAATTGTAGCAATTCTGATGATGATCTGCCGAACAGTGTTGGAGGCGACGTGCCAAACAGTGTTGGGACGTCCAGTGAAAATAAGATCAACTACATGTTCCAAGGAGATTATTTTGAGAAAATGCTCGGTGTGTAACATCATTCCTTGTCGTATTCCGCGTATATCAGCTTTTGTTGATAATCTGACATAAATTGTCCTACCTCCCAGATTCCTTGGTTGCTCACAGTTTCCTCGAAGAAGTCAATGTAGAAATGAGTGACCTCAGCAGCATGGATTCAGTCATATACCGTTTCAAGAACAATCATGAACAACTTGTGATCAATCGACTGATGCTCGATGATCAAAAGAAGAGAACTCATTTTGAGGTTGCAAGATACTACTCTTCCTCTGTCTCTAAGGCTTCGTTCTGTAGAGACGCTGGAGATAGTACTACTGAGAACGATTCTCTCCTGTCATCCAATTACGGGGTATTAAATGTTATTGCTTTGCATTATGACATGGCCGATGCCCCCATACCGGCCATGCTGTACTATTATGATTCAAGTGCTTCACTCTCAAGTCTAGGTGTAAGGGATAAAGCCCACGGCCACCTCAGAAGTGCGTACATGATGCTCCAGAAAATATTGCGAAACGCCTCCCTGCAAGACATTAAGATCACAGATAGTGTTGAGCAAAGGCGATGCACTGCTAGTCGAATGATTCATATAATTGCAGGTGATCAATTGAAGGAAAATCTAAAGGCTCTTTCAAAACTCACAAAGGATCACCTTCGATTGGCATTCGATGGGGACATTCATGCCTTCAAGTCGAGTTTAACGATGCTGATTAAATTCGGTCAATCAGTGGGCACGATCGAAAGAGAAGGATTTCAATTTGCATCTTCGCTCTTCACCGAAGCTATTATACTATTGCTTATTGTGCTCGAGGATGATGCGTTTACAAACCTGACCTCCAGCGTGGGATCTTTCTTAGGACAGTCAGACATCAAAGATGCGACGAGAAAAGGCATGGCTGGGCATGCACCTTATCGAAGCTTGTCAAGTTTAGATAATGATCCTTACTTTGAGAATTTCTTTGGCACAGATGATCTGACAGTGTGCTTCCCGGCGTTCAGTGGACTTCTTACATTTTATCGGGATTGTCACATTAAAGTGACCCTAGTCCAGGAGACCTTTCTTGCGAATTTGTTTGTAGCCATCGCACAAGAAGCGCACGAGGTTATCCATGTTATTAGGGCAAAATGTGTCCTGAGTCATCTATATTTGAAGCATGGTAATCATAAGATGGCATTGAAAGAGTGCGAAGGAGTAAAAGAAATTTATGACCACGACAAATATAGTCTTGAGCTTGTCAGGATTTATGGCTTGGACTGGGCGCTGATATGTATCGCAACGATGGCATCAACGTATGTATTCACGGGTCAATTTTCAGCTGCGCATGACAATTTGGAATTCTTGAAAGTGCAAATGAAGAAGATAGACGAATTCGCATCCAGCACAAAAGCAATGTTCAGGGGGATAGCTGCTTCGTGTTACTTGCTACTTCATGAATTTGAGAATGCTGTGGACATGGCCGATGGTATAAAAGCGACTAAATACGGATTCTTTTTTAAGCCCCTTGGCACTCTCCAAGAAGAGTTAGCAAAAAGAAAGCTAGCCCTATACAACCGCCAGGTTTTCGACAGTGCTGAATCTGAATTTGAATTATTATCAGTCCTATCTTCCGATGACATAAATGGTATTAATCATAAGCGGACCATGCTGCACAAAAGCTCTGAAAGCTTAAGTGATCAAGGGATTGAGGCATTAAAAGCTGCACTTTGTGTGAGCGAGGTACGGAATTTAGAGCTGCAATCATCGCCCACTGTTGACACGCTGATGAAACAAGTTCAGTATTGCCAGGCAGGGCTGATTTACCTGAAACAAACATCTATTCAAACAGATGTGAATAATCACAAAAACTCCCTCATGTGTTTGTATCAGCAGGCTGAGCTTTTGTTCTTGCATCACAGGTTGCGACAGGCGCTGCAGGATGATTTTGATGTTCAAGTTGAGGATGTACTTAATATTGGTGGAACTGAAATACATGCTGCGAGGCAGGCTCTTGATGGCTGCAAAGAACTATGTGAAACGCACAATTATCCTTTCATGCAACTTCTGGCTGGCAAAAGGTACATCAAACTTGGGTTCGACGCCGCCGTGGGGGAAGATTTAATCGAGCGTGCGCTTCGATGCATAAGTGATACAGATCATGAGATTGCAAAACGAATCCTATCTGCGTAAGTGATACAGATCATGAGATTGCAAAACGAATCCTATCCGCTGGTCGTAATTGGTTTTGGAACAACGCTAATCTTGAGGGGGGGTTGAGTTTATTTGCCCCCGTTCGCCAGTTTGCTTTCGATTGGGCTGGTGCGAATCATTCTACACCCTTGGGAGGAAGTGTTGCGACCGTTACCATTCCATTTCCGGCATTACGACTGCTGCCGCGCAAGAGAGCAGGATCGATGTTTTCTTCTTGCTGGACGTCGAAAGTTAGGGTCCATGATAATTCTCAACGACATCATAGCATGCATTACTAATCGTTAAGTCTACTTTCATAATTAAGAAGGTTCTCCTGGCGAGCACAGGGTCCGTTACCCCGGGTCCTTCGCACTTGTTACTAACTCATGAATCTCTCAGGATTAGTCCAAGCAATCGTGGTCGCGCTTCCTATTGCATTCACAATGCAATTTGCTCAGGCTCGGCAAATCCGCCATCTAGCCATTGCCAGGCTCCTGGAACGCATGTTTTCATCGGTCCAGTAGTACGTAGATAACTCGGATGACCGGCTTCATTCGAAAGTACCCGCCGTATTCGCCAACTCGTCTTGAGTGCTCGCCTCGTGGATCGTTCCCACAACACCGTCCCCTCCGCTACTCTCCATAGTCCTTCCCATCATGATGCGAAAAAGTACATCATTCATTCGTAAATGATCATTTTTCACTTCGTCCCTCATCATACTCTTCCATTCTTGTGCCACTTTGCTACGTATTTCAATGATCCGTTCGGCTATACGCAACGGGTCGGTAATCCCCATGGTTATGCCGTCCGACATTTCCACGAGACTGGGCGAGGTGGTGAGGAGTGCATCTATGAAATCATCCCCTCTGCCAAAAGGTTGATCTCCGTCAAAGTATTCCGATACTCGTTCGGTGTAAAATTGCTTGAACCATTGGAATGTGATATCGTCCGACGACGACGACGACGACGACGATGATTTTGTTGTGGATGTGGTAGTAGTGGACGAAATCGATGCGGACGACGACGACCCCGATCGACGAAGTTCACGGAGCAGTCGATGGGCCGATGCGTGTGTGGACAGGCTGTACAATAGATCGAAATTGCCACGGCGAAATGGCGATGAGCTAGTCTCCTGCGCTTCGGTAAAGTTGGTTAGTATGTCGATGGAGATGCGGTCGAACGCGGTAGGGTTTGGAGAATTGGGCGACGATGACGCAGTAGCAGCAGTCGATGATCGTTGACCTGGCCTCTGGCTCTCTGAAGAAGCCGACGATGATGATGATGTCCGAAGCTTATCAAAGTACGAATCCATGATTTTATCATCGACCATGGTAATAATATCCAAATCTCGTTCAAACTCCGATGCCAATTGACTTCGTACACTCAGTAGTCGCTGCACGAGACTTGCTGGACGGATATCAATCCTAAATTCAACGTACCGTTCTTCCAAGAACGGATTGTTCTTGCTCCATCCTCCGTGGCCGCGTCCGCGTCTCTTGGCGGAAACGGTAACGTGAGTGTTAGGTTGATTCATCATGTCATACAGGACAGAGTCCCAGGTGGGATATTTGGTGGTATTGATTGCTCCATTTCCGTGATAATTGCCGAGATTTTTCAGTCCGAGAAAGTCTTCGATCCACTGTGTAGAATATAGATGGCGTAAAAAGTGACAATTAGTTGAAAATATAAACAACATTTTTTGTCGTGCAGATATATATCTCCACAAACCTTTCCGGAATGTGGATCACGGCACTCCTCCAAGAGGTAAACGAAGCTCTGAATCGCCCGCTGCGTCAAGAGCAACTTGGGACATAGTCGTGCATTATTACTGGCAATGATTTCTTGGTATGTCAATTTTTTGTTCGCGGTTACTGCTGGTTCTGGCTTTCTATGATTCGGCTGTGGTGGCGCATTGTAAATGTTGAAGAAGTTGCTATCGTCGTCGTCGTCGTCGTCGGTAGTTGTTGGTATGGATCGTTCTCCACCGCTTTTGCTGTTCTTGTTCAAGGAAGTAAAGTAATTGTTGACATCGAACAGTCCCCCTACAGGTCTTGTTTCATCCTTGTTAACGACAATTCGGCCGTGACCAATATAATATTTGCCAGCGGTATTGTTGTAAGGAGAGGAACTGCTATTTCCAATCGTAGTGTTGAAGGATGCAAAGTAGTCGTTGACGCTGGCATAGCCGAAGAGCGCCGACCTCGTTCCTCTCCTTCTTCGTTCTCGTCGTCGACTTGTTGATGTTGTTGTTGACTGTGTTGATGTAGGAGATGGCGGGATGATGCTCCAACTCCAGCAGCCAGAACCAGAAGCTGCGTGGCGTGCGGTACCGCTATGGACAACATCTGGGCAAAATCCAATACACCTGCTCTTTGCGGATAGGCAGCAGGCGAAGGCTAGCAGCAGCAACTTCTTTGTGGCGGAAGTCATGATCGGCATCATCACATCATGGACGGATGTAGATATTTGATTTTCGTGTGTACTATCGTAACCTCTATCGTACAACATCATTTAATATCGTACGAACATAATTTTTTGCTACAGGACGACCGACCGACCGCGCGTTTTTTGAATAAGTAAAAAATACCAGAGAGTAAAATACGATAGTTGGCAGTACGATAGATAGTAGTTAGCGTTTGATCAGTTCGTATCTACGTAGGGCCAAGACCCACGCGCACACCACGACCATGAAACGCTTCGTTGCCTACAACATCCTCGCCGCTGCAGCAACCGGTGGCCCTGCCTTTCAGCTTCGCCACAGCGCCAAGAAGCACCACTACTACTACCCGTCGTTACCATCATCATCATCGTCATCATCATCGCCATTGTTTCGACTGGCCTCGTCTTCTTCTTCCCAATCCTCCTCCGCCGAAGAAGCTGACGGGCACAACTACGACTACGATCTCCTCGTCATCGGGGGAGGATCCGGCGGAGTGCGCGCCTCGCGAATCGCGTCGGGATACGGCGCCAAGGTGGCTCTGTTGGAAAGTCGATTGACTCACGGGATGAAGCCGCAATATTCAGCGATTGGTGGCACGTGCGTCAATGTTGGTGAGGCATCTAGTTGTTGCTATAATGTAGCATGGATCTCTTGTTTCTCTATCCTATAATCATTTTACACATCTTTTCTCTTTCTCGCTCATTGGTCAATCACTGAATACTACATGTGTATTATTGTACATAAGGGTGCGTGCCCAAAAAGTTAATGGTATTTGCCAGTCGATATCCGTCCGAAATCAAGGAAATGGAAGGCTACGGATGGAAGGGAGCCACGCCCGGAAAATTCGATTGGAAAGTATTCTTGGACAATAAAAATCGAGAGATCTCGCGATTGAACAATGTGTACCAACAGTTCGTGCTCAAAAATGCCGGCGTCGAGGTGGTGGAGGCCACCGGCTCCCTGGTCGGACCGCACTCGGTGGCCGTCCGCGCCACGGCCACCGGCGAAACGACGTCCGTCGTGACTGCCAAACACATTTTGATCGCCGTGGGGGGGTGGCCCCACAAACCGAACGACGTTCCCGGAATTGAGCATGCCATTACCTCCAACGAGATTTTTTATTTGGAGGAGCAACCCAAGAGGATTGTCATCGTTGGGGGTGGCTTCATTGCTTTGGAATTTGCAAACATCATGGATGGATTGGGAAGCGATGTTACGCTGATGTATCGGGGAGATTTATTCTTGAGAGGGTTTGATATAGACATGAGAAATCATTTGAAGGAAGAAATGATGAATAATTCGGGAATTGATGTGAAGGTAAGCAGGTACTACTCGACTGCGTGAAGGAGGTGTGACACCGGAAGCCAAACCCGACAGACATCTAAATTGGTGGTATGCTTTTGATCGCAATCATCTCGTTTATATCATTCATTACTCCGTTGTACGATAGTTCAATACCGATCCGAGGGAAATTTTGAAGAGAGACGATGGTTCGTTAGTTGTGGTGGATCATAGTGGTAACGAGATAGAGTGTGATGCAGTGTTATACGCCACAGGACGAAAGGGAAAGATTGATGGACTCAACCTCGAAGCAGTGGGTGTGCAAACTAAGAATTCTTTCATCCCCGTGAATGAGTACTCGCAAACGAATATCCCGAACATATACGCGGTAGGTGATATTACCAATCGTATGGCACTCACTCCCGTTGCTTTGATGGAGGGACATCGGCTTGCGGACACACTCTTTGGTGGCAAAGATCGACCCGTGGATCATGAATATGTCGCCTCGACGGTATTTACTACGCCAGAGATCGGTACTGTCGGATACACCGAGGAGGAGGCCGTTGCCAAATTTGGTGATATCGACGTGTACAAGAATCGCTTTCGGGCAATGAAACATTCCTTTCCGAAGAGTGAAACGTACTCGCTCTTCAAACTCATCGTAGAGACGAAAACGCAGCGAGTGGTGGGTTGCCATGTAGCCACGGATGGTGCAGGTGAAATGGTCCAGGGTGTGGCCATTGCCATAAAGATGGGTGCCACGAAAGAAGACTTCGACAATACCATTGGGATACATCCTACCAGTGCTGAGGAGCTGGTCACCATGAGATCACCGAGTTACTATTATCGTGACGGGGAGAAAAAGGATTCATTGTAGGGACTAGGAAAAATAAAGCTCGTAGGCTAGAGAGTGAGCGAGGACGATGTGAGAAGGAATAAGATAACACTGTCTTAACTATCACCATACAGCTTCCTTTGATTGCACCATGCATCCATCTATCAACAATTCACGCCGAGAAAAAATGCATTAAAGCTTTTCACATGTTCAAAACTTCCCAGTCTCATTCAAGCATCTGGATTGTTCTTCGCGAAATTCTCCAACCACTCGGGCGTGTGACTCTTGGGCCTCTCCAACGGTAATCCTAGCGCCCTATCCCAGTATAACTGGCACAATCCTCCAACGGCCCTCGAAAGGCCAAACAAAACAGTGTAATATTGATACTGGGTGAACCCATAATGCCAGAGCAACACTCCAGAATGAGAATCGACGTTGGGGTACGGGTTGGCAACCTTTCCATGCTGCGTCAGGATGCCGGGCATGACCTGGTAGATCGTATCCACAATCTTGAAGAGCGGATCGTTGGGCATGTGTTTCAATCCGAATTCGCGCTGGCAAGTGTATCGAGGATCGGTTTTACGGAGTACTGCATGGCCATATCCAGGAATGACCTTCTTGGCATTCAATGTCTCCCAAGCGAATTCGGTAATGGTTTCGGCATTAACCTCTTTCCCCTCCGAAGCAAACCTGGTCTGCAAGGCCTGGATCCACTTAAGAACCTCCTGGTTGGCAAGGCCATGAAGAGGTCCTGCTAAAGCATTCAACCCCGCAGCATAGGAGAGGTAGGGGTCGCTCAAAGTCGACCCTACAAGGTGGGTTGTGTGAGCAGAGGCGTTCCCGCCCTCGTGATCGGTGTGGATGCACAGGTAAAGCCTCATCAACTCGTCAAAGCCGGGATTTTCGTATCCCAACATGCGGCAGAAGTTTCCTGAATAATCCAATGATTGGTCCTTCTTCACGACACCGTCGAAATAAACGTTGCGGTAAATGGTAGCGGCAATCTCTGGAAGGATGGCGAAGACGTTGAGGATATCCTCCAAAGCATACTTGTGATACTCGTTCTTTGGGGCACCGTCGGCTGACAAGTGTCAACGACGCATTCGAAACGTTGTGAGTTAACAGCAAAAGTCGCCAAGTGAAAACGAACGAACTGCGCTCACCGTACGCCTTGGCAAAGACAGAAGCTGTCTGGGCAGCATTTAGTCCGATTGAGAATTGTGTCATGGGATGCATATCCTTCGGAAGGCTGTTGAGGAGGGGGACCACATGCGCGGGCAAAATTGAGCTACGCTTGTGAAGTTCTTCCGTGAGAGTGTCAACCTGCTCCTTTGTGGGGACCTCCGAAGTCAACAGAAGCCAGATGATGGATTCTAGGAGAGGCTCGCCGTCACCGGCCTTTCCCGAAAAGGTTGGAAGGACCTTAAGGGACGAAAGAGAAAACCACATTAGGAACAAGAACGATCAATTGCGCCGTGGGAGGTCTTCCGGCGCTTGGCCTTTTCTGTGCCTCTGGACGATAAATCTTTCTTACCTGTTGGCACTCCGGAATGGTCAGTCCACGAAAGCGAATTCCCTCCTCGGGATCCAGGTTGCTAGTCTCCCAAAGCATGCATTTCACACTGCGCGCTCCTCCAATGAGTTGATCAATGGTAACTTTGCCGATAACCTTGGATCCATGCTCCTTCTTGAGTTTGGCGAGGGATGCTTGCTTTGGTGCCACTTGCGACTCGAGAGTTTCTTGGAGAGTAGTGATGGAGCGCGACGACGAAGGAGCTGCCGCCGCGATGACGGAGCGGATGGAGCCATTCCGGAGGACGAGAGATCTGGCGGCGTGAGCAAGGGAGTTCATCCTTTGACAAGTGTTTCGAACTTGGTTGGCTTTGATAAGAGAATGATTGGCGTGCGGAGGAGGGTTTGTTTGTTTTTTTGTGTTTTGGTTCGGAGTGATGGTTTTATTTCTCTCCGGCAGCAGGCGGCACCTGCACCCGAGACACACAAAAAGATCCAACGAAAATCTGAAGATCCAGCGAAGAAAGAAGAAAGTCGTCGAGGAAGAGAATTCTATTGATTCCGAAGAAGCACAAAAAGCAGCCAGCGCCCAGCTTGCCGAGAAGATAATGTTGTTCTGTCCACGGACTGACCCGCGTCCCAGCTAGCTCATGTTGTAGTTCCATAATAAAACTACTCGTTTCCACCATCAGGTCATGAAGCCCTACCATGGGTCTCCACAAGCCCCGCACCCACGCCTAGGGGCCACTCCTCCACACTTCCGGCCATAATGCTACCGCCAGCGGTATGGTCGCGCCTCCGACGCCTGAGATGGACCTGGCACCGTTCCCTTCGGCTGTGCTCCATGTTCATCGTGAGCAAGATTTCCTTGGTGACACAGCCGACAACAATGGTTGCATCTTCGCTGGCCCTGTCAACCAGCCAAGCACCCAACATCTCCTTGTCTGGTTCCATATGCATGCTTCTCCATCTACATGATGCCTCTGTGGCCATGGCCAAGTACCCCAACATTGTCCTTGATGTCGCAACCTCCATCTGCGATGAAGGGGCTAAACTGTTTGTCGCATCCACCAAGAGCACGGCAATCCACCCATCACCTCGTCACCCCACTGATGTGGTAGTCCGTCATTCACTTGCCACATGCACCTGGCACACCCATTTTTGACACCAACCCATCAACTGGCGTGCCAAACTTTTCTTTCCCACCTGGTCTGACTGCTGCCCCACTTGGCATGACTGCATCCGGTCAGCCCTTCTCATTCAATCTGTCAACCACCACAACTGGCATGCCTACAAATGCTCTGTCTGCCACCCCACTTGGCGTGACTGCATCCATACTTCCATCCTCAACTGGTCTGTTTGCTGTCCCATCTGGCATGAGAACCGGTCACTCTTCCCCAACACATTTTGGTGTGCTCTCCAGTATAGCCTTCCTTCCAAGTGGACCCTCCCACCATGTCCCCTTTGAATCAGAAGCCATGGATGCTATGGACATTACCCTCCCCTTATACCATAAAATGGGGGGCTCCCACAAGGCCCACCCTCCCATCTACGAGTCCCATCCCATTCTCACACAACATTTTCTCTGGCTTCCACTTCCAGTTTTGGTCATGGTCCCACACCACCGTCTTCTATGGACCATTCTTCCTCTCATAATGTCTCCATTTGTTTCACCAGTACTGAGCCGATGTATTTTCTATCCTCCTTCAGTCCCACCCTTGGACCCACCATTCCACCCACTGTAACTTTCACCCCATGGGGGGGCCCTACACCAGGGCCTCCTATGCCACCTACCACTCCTTCTGGCTTTCACCCTCCACCTCACCCAGATTGGGAGTCCTGCCTCCTCCCACCATGTGAACATTAGTTCCTCATTCTACTTTCTCCTCTGATGCTGCCCTTTCATGGTGGCAGTAAGGCTGACAATGAATGGCCAACTTTTTGGACCCGCATGCAATCCATCATGTCCATGATGGTGTTGTTCCTGGTGGTACACTCCTCATGACAGCTTCCTTGTTGGTACATTGTGCACTCCAGCTATTGCTATATGTGTAGAACACAACAACCCAACTGTTGTGTCCCATGGTTTTGAGCTGCTTCCTTTGTCAAACATGATATGCCCCTCGACAACAATCCAATATTTTTATTCCAACTTCTTCAGTTTATTCACCCTTGAAATTGGTCCCACAGAGATACTGGATCTGACTGTTGGAAAAATATGGAAGTATGCAGTCAGCTTTTCTTGATGGTGTTGAAGAAATATTTGAATGTTCATTGTGAGGTATTGAAGCAATCTTAAGTGGTTGACCCTGATAGATAAACCAAAATTTCTATCAATTGGCTGTATCAGATCACTACCCAATTTACTACTTTGGCACTATGCATGCTTATACCACAACTTCCTTGATTTGCTGGATCTGTTGCTGCGGTGAAATCATATCCACCTCGTCCACTCTCTATGGACATCAAACTTCTCACTGCAGATGACATCAAAAAGCTGTAAATGTGTATGTGGTCAGACCAACCATGCTCCAGGTAAATGCCCGCAACTCATGCATGTGTGATAATATATCTTGTATGATGAGTCCAAAGCTCACAAACGTTGGGAGCTGGCAGGAGCCAAGAAGAACGGTCAACAGCAAAGTAGCACTCCCATTTCTGTTTTGGTTTCAGCACCTACAGTTTCAACAGTGACACCTACTGTTGTGGCTAGAGCTGCTACCCATGCAACAGTTGATTACTATGCAGCTTTTGATAGCAATAACGATGATAATGGTTTTACTAAAGACATGGATGCCTCCTAAGCAGTTCATTTGCCTTCAGCATGATGAAATTCTGTTGCAGCACTCTCATTTTGTATTTTTGGTTGTTTTCAGCTTTGCTGGGAGGGGGAGTGTTGGTCTGGCTATGGACCTGACCATTTTTTCTCAGCTAGCCCATAGTACTCTCACAAAGAAAAGTATCTAAAACCCCTCTTTCCATCACCAATAACAGTTGTATGATGTTGTCGAGGCTCTGATAGTTGTTAGTCTGTCTGTCCTTGCTAGCTGATAGCACAGCAACAAATCAGTTAACAGCTCTTTACTTCTTGCTTACATCAAGAAAATAAGCAATGAAAAATAAATGCAAAATATTGGCCAGTTCTCAACATATCTCTTGCTTTTTATTCCTAGCAGATAAGTCGTTCCAAGCTTTCCACTCACATGCAAAGCATGTGAAGTATCAGAAGTCTCTTTCAGTAGTTGTGCAAGCAATCTTTTGTTAACTGCTACGTGCGCATATTCCACTCTGCTCTCATGATATCTATTCCTGTCAACGCTTATCTTAAAAATCATCTCTGTGCTCATACTGATATATTTCTCCCATGGTTGATCCAGTGCACTGATCACGTAATCTTTATGGGGAAACAAGGAGAAGAAGGAAATGGTGAATCAAGTAAGGTGAGGGGATCCGTTAATTAACTATGGAAGCCAAACACACACTCTCCTGCCTAATTTACTCACTCTTCAAGCTCATCCTCCCACTCATCTGGATCATCGATAAAATCTAAGTAGTTGCAAAGAATTTCCTCTCCCTCCTTAATTTCACGAAGAGTGTAATCTCCCGTGCTTAGGTTTTGTCGAATATGACGCTCGCGTACAGGGCTGAACACAGCATTGGGAGGATCGTCATCTACCTCGTCGACATTCAATTCTGTTATCGTCATACTGTCCACAAATTCATGGGTACCATAATTGTACGTTCCATTGCAACCATGGTTGCAAAAAAGGCCAATCCCAGAATCGATTGTGTAATGTAACCTTCCCTAGAGAATGACATAAGATCAAATGTTTAAGAGTGGCGAAAAGGTTTGTGGTCAATCAATTGGATTAACAAAGCAGCATTTCACTTACCAGCAGTGTGCTTATGAATCCATATCCTTGATAATTATAAGCAATCAAAGGCAACGCAGTGATGAGAAAAATGCAGCAAAGTGCAAACCATTGTCGACTAAACACTGCATTTACCAGATGTGAACACTCCAACCTTAGATAGCTGCATTGCTACGAAATGAAGGTGATGTGAGTCGGCCCAATCTCGCATACTCGTGAGTATGTACCATGTCAAAGGTAAGACAAAGAAACTTTTCGTGTTATCATGCATGAACAATTGTGAATTGGCAGGGATGTTTATTGTTGCAAATAACCCGCGTCCAGCGAAATCACCGAGCGTGCTCTTGTGAACTTCAACATCGGACGAACGAACAGAGTTGTACCTTCGATAGTAAACTGCGCATTCTTCTGCCTTGTCCTCGCGTCGACAGAAAATGGTCTCTTGGGCTTTCGACGGCAACTGGTAACCTATCAGCGTGGACGCATCAGTGTACTGAAGTATTGGCTTGCCTGACTTGGACCCGTAAAGACGTTGGTGCAACTCGATGGCAAGCTCAGGAGTAGTCCTATACCAATTTGCTCTTGATTCGTAGTTTTTGAAGCAAACTAGATAGGACCAAGGAGCAAAAAAATAACTGCGACCCTGATTCAAAGATTCTTAGTATTTCGGAATGAGCTTTACAAACAGGAATTATGATACACACCTCATCATACGTGTGCATGCTCTCGAATCCTGCATTTTGTAGCGCACCAAACTAGAGAGAAGAGACAAGTAAACTCTGTTCATGAGGAAAATGGGTTAGAAATCAAAAACAATAGTACACACTGCAACCACTTACAAAACGTGCTTTATTGATGCCTGGGCCCATTTCAGCCGCTGGGGTTAAGAGCTCATCAGCCACTCCAGTTTGGGCGATGAACTAAAGGCAGACCCGAACAAAACAATGAAAAGCAGGCATGTTGGCAGAAAAGGCACGCTCATAACCTGACATGACTTACCACGCCATTGTCATAAAGACCGTTGAACAGTGAGTCGACGAAATGATTGTCTTTGTAAAGATTTCCAACGATGGCACTAAAATCGTCTGGGTCCAATGCGTCCATGATAATCACATCAAAATTTCTCTCGCTCCTCTGTTCACCACCATAACTGTTGATGAACCAACCAAATGCATCTTTGAACTCTAAAGATACCCTAGAATCATCAAAGCAGGAATCGGCATCACTCCCAATCAAGTCACTGCAATCGGACCATTCCGGCATGTATTCCCGACACAGTTGAATAAGCCTTCCATCAATATCTACCATCGTTATCTCCTTGACAGTATTGTGTTTCAGTACCTCGCGCAGGGTAGCACCCTCTCCCCCACCAATGATCATAACCCGCTCTGGATTCGGATGCGCAATCATCGCTGGGTGTACCAACGCCTCGTGGTACACGGCTTCTCCACGCAAGCTGCTCTGTTGGACGCCATCCAGGAAGAGAACTTTATCTGGTTTGAACATTTCAGAATGAAGAGACTCGTATGATCCATCGTCGGCCAACGATCTTTCATATGATTCAACAGATTTGATGATTTCGTATACATCCACGTGCTGGAACTCAGTTTCTTCTGACACCAGTGGAGTCTTTGAATACGTGATTTCCGTGAAATAATCCAAACCCAACTCCATATCATAGGGGGTTTCATCGTCGCGGAATCCCCGAAGCTTGTACGACCATTGCATCCGAGGATGCTTCAAAAAGTCAAGGCTAGGAACGCCGAACATCTTTCGTATGTATGGAAGGATGGAAGGGATTAATAGCGAGTCGACACCAGTGAATATGTTCATGAAAGCGACCCCCTCTTTTGGCCAAGTATGAACAGTCACCTATGAAAGAGCGATGAATGATATGAGTTACTACTGTATTCTATGAAAGTATGGGATGCAATGACTTCACTGACTCACATGGCTTTCTACCGATATCCCCACGCAGCTCAAGCCCATGGGCTGAAATGAGTGACAATGGTATGATAGAAAAACGTCGTTGCTGGTCTCGTCGAACAGCTCAATCATAGCCGAAACCATCCGCATTTCGGAGTCGAGGAAGGTAGTGTCTGCATGACTGATATCAATGAATAGACTTTGTCCAGAGGGCAGACGAGGGCTTGCATCATTTTGTGTCGTGGGGTGGTCGGATACACCAACGTCATCTTCTTCGTTAGACGAGTTCACTACCACTTGATCTCGGTCACCCCTATGGACCAACTCGTCAAGATCATCAGGCATAGGAACACCACTATCCTGCACAGATGACACGCCATCGGAATTCGTACTCATAATGGTGATACGGCACAATGTTCCTGCAGAAAATGCCACTGCAGACGCTAGTAGTAATATCAAAGCAGCAATGGCGAGGTAGAGTCGACCCGCCGCCGCTTTCGGCTTTCCTTCCTTGCGGTCATCTGATGCTGACGGCTTCGACCTCGCCGCGTAACTGCTGCCGGTGGAAGTTGAAGGGGTCATTTTGATTCGATGGCAGAGCCGAGACGTCGTGAGCGAGGTCGGGAATATTTTGTTTCGATGAGTAGTCGATGTTGCGTTTCATTGAGTTCAAGCCGCACGAGAGGTGATTCGGTCCAGGCATATCGTATCATTCTTTCTCGAGGAGAGTTACAGCTACGAAATCTGTACATGTGTCAAAACAAAATGCTATTTTTACGTTATGTACCTTCATTTTCAAGCTAAATTTTTTTTCGTTTCAGCTTATGTTTAGGCTGGGATTTAATTCCTATCGCGCTATCGCTCGGTAGTTGTATGTGTGTGCTA
>JALLBB010000183.1:0-20881 GCA_036939735.1 Discostella stelligera | reverse complement strand
CAATGCGAATGTTGTCGTCAAGGGCGAGGGCAATGGTAGGGTACCGCGCCAACACGGTGGCGGCATCATGACAATATTTGGGGCAAACGGAGTAGCTGTGTGCCCCAAACCAGGCCAGAAGATGATGCGTGTCCAGCTGGTCGATGGGATCAGTGAAGACTCATCCGGTGTTGGCGGCGTTGTCGCCACGCGGATCGCGCTCGCGATGTACTTACGTGCAGCAATACCGACGGGGTCGGGGTGCCGCATCGGAAGCGTGGCCATCCTGTGGAGGATGAAGAGGCTGGAAGAAGCAAGGAAGATGCCCCTAGGCGTGTGCACGAAGCTGGCAAGTGGCCACGGTAGGAGTGGAGCGGAAGAGGGCCATAACCTATTGGTTAAGACGTAGACTTTTCAATTTATGGTGTCTACGGCCAGCGAGCTGGGACAGAGAGGAATCGGACAGACCAACAGATCTTCCCGTGTTCTTCTTGAAATCAAAAACTGTTCCTGCTTCTGCATACTAAGAGTCAAGTCTATCGGCGAGTTTTTGAGACTTTTTGGAGCCCAGCTCAGTTTGGAGGAATTCCGAACTGGGAACTGGGCACCCAATTGGGCGTTTTGGACACTATTGGAAATTTTGGACCAAATAACACAGGCGCGCAATAACACTATCTTGATCTAATCGCTCAGTTTTTAGTGTCTGTCTGTGATGTATAGCAGGGTGCCTGTCAACCACTCCTCTTATTTCAAAACTGTGTGTGAAGAATAAGATACTGATCACTATTCTCTTTTGTCATTGATTGTTATCTTGAGTTTTCTAAACAATAAAAGGTTTCCAAGATTAGGAGATGAAGTATTTGCAATGGTGAGCGTTTTAATTGATATCAGATTGCATGTGTAGTTGGTGAGCTCATCTCATTTTTGTTTATTTATTGGAGAGAAGACATGATGTTGCCACATGCATTGAATAATATAAGATGGCAGGTTTGAGGGATGGAATGGGATGTGAAGAAATAATTGTTGGTTTGTGTCGGTTGGTGTTGGTTGTTAGTTGAATTGTTTGTTAGTTGGTGTTATCACAATGAGTGGGAAGTAATTTTGTGCATTTTTCTCTGCGGTGATGAGGAGGGGGAGAAGGAGAAGGTGTGATTGTGAGTATTTGCATTGAAGAGGCTGCAAGTAGAAGTCTTTTTTTCTTTCTCATGTCAATCTTGTTATTGTTGAATGCTATCATAAATTATATACTCATATACTCATGATTCCTTCACTCTCTCTCTCTCTAGAGGTTAAAAGTGGAAATTTTAGAGCTGGCATCTGAAAGTCGCAGAGCTGGCATCTGAAAAAGTCACACTGCTCAGGTGTTCAAATGAACAGTTTTTCCAATTAATGATGGATAGAATCTTCAGTGAAAAAAGGTACAATTAATAGGACAGATAAAAGACTTGCTTCAAACAAAACCATGCTTACAAAATACAACAAATATTATGTCTTGTCTGTTTCACCATTTTCTTCCCAGCGAGTAAATAGCATCATAGGCTCGATGAAATGACAAACAGCTCTCAATCTAATGTTTGGGTCACCAAAGAAGACTCATCGTCCACGACAGCGGCAGCAATTCCCTCAGCATCTGTCGTGTCTGATGTAGCCGCGTCACCAGTTGGACTGATCTCCGTTGTTGACATTTCGCTGTTCTGCAATTGCGACTCCTGATCTAGAGTTTTCGTGCACTCGGATACAGCATCGTTCATCTGCGTCAAATGATAATTGCTCTTGCCATCCGGTTCCTTGTTGTTTTGGTCATCTTCACTGCCATAGACGATTGGTTCATCATGCATGAGAACATTGAGACCATCGTAATAATCATAATCTTCAGACACTGTGGTGTTTGGTGGTCCAGCATTATCATTGTCCGAAATTGCAGTGGGAGTAACATCTTCATCCTTCTCATCCTCAGCCCCAGTATTGTTTCCAGCGACGGTACCAATGTGCACGACACTTTCATCCACACTCACAGGACCTACCCCATATTCGTCAGATTGATCTTCGAAGGGGGCTCTCAGCAACTGCATAACCTTGGTTAATTCATCGGTAATGCTCTGAGTTATAGACTGTCGCTCATTTGTTTCTTTCTTGGGGACATCGTCCGTGTCATCGCAATCCTCTTCCAAATCGTCTTTCTGCGATGAGGAATCGCTTGCAATATCACTGGGAGGAGGAGGCATTACCAACAAAGATTTATCCTTGTCTCGCAGCATATCCAAAGTGAACAAGTGGCCTGCGTAGGCGACATCCCCTCTCCCCGAGGAGGAGGAGTTCTTATCGTGAGAGTACGCAAGGGAATCGTCCATGGACTGGTTACTGTACAATTCCGATGGTACCGCTCCGGTAGACAAGGAGCCATCTTCGCCGTAGGCGTCGTCGCTTGTCACCCTTGCTATGCCATCACCTACGGTGTATCTGTGTGTGGAACTCGTCAAGGAGTACCCCTCATCCATATCGAGGACATTCTCGAATCTGACGTGTTCTAGCGCGCTCATTGCTTCCATATTGTAACTTTCCATGGATGCGTCTAACAAGAGACTTTCCGCCTGGTTGGCATAGAGATCGACCCGTTTACCTTTGGCGCCGAGAACGTGAGCGCTCACATCACTGACGGACGAATCGTCAAAGGAGATGTTTTGACATTCAGGGACTTTGATGTTCTTCGTCAGCTGTGGATGCACGCAAGGCCGCTCATGGATGTTGTTGTGAGCAGTCGCCGTTGGACAACTGGCATCATTATGAGTCGATGGATTTTCGGCATCCATTCCAACATCTTCGAATTCTGCATAGTCGAACCCTTTTTTGTTCTTGAAACGATCCATGATGAAGCCAGTGGGGCTGGGAGTCGATGGAACTGTTGCCTCGCCAAAACTTCGGGGACTGTCACCTGCTTCCTTCTCATCGTTATTGGAGTAGTAGTCTCCGCCATGACGTTGTCTCCAAAGCAGTATGGCCGCAGCGGCAGAGGCGAGACAAATGGCAGACGCTCCAGCGATGAGGGTAGGATTCAACCAAGATGCAGACGACGACGAAGAAGACAATGAATCATTCCCGGTTTCGTCACTCATCGAATCCTCACGATTGGCAGACGATGCACTTTGAACACCCTCCTTATCAGCCTTGGAATATTTAACTTTTAACACAGTCACGTCATACTCCGCGTCATCGTCAGCCCTCACGATGGGATCTCCGGTATTCTTCAAGACCTTGATGAATTCTTCTTCCTCTGGTCCCACAAAGGCGTAGATGGTGGCTTGATCGAGAACTTTCGCGGCATCGTTGGAAAGCATATTCGATACCTCCGGTTGATCAAAAACCGCTGATGAAATATCATTATAATTTTGGAATGGTAAGAAAAAATGTGATCGAGTCGGATAATGAGAGTATCATGCATGCGCTCTAGAGAGTTACAAGCATGTATATAAAGTCAAAGTAGTTGTGCTCACCCATGACACGAAATACGCTCGTTCGAATCACGCCTCCCGCATCCCGTTTCGCATTTTCGGCACCCATGTACTCGACCTCGAGATCGTCCTCGTACACCAACGATACATCAATGGGTGGAATGGTTAGAATTTCATTATACACACGTGTCAGATGCTCAATGACGGCAGGTTCTTCCTTTTGAAAAAGAGTTGGCTGTTGCACCTGCTGCGCCTTAGAAGAGACGTCTTCTTTGAGCACTCGCACATTATTCAGAGGATGATGAGCATGACGGCGACGATCGCGACGAAGTAGGAATGATAGCTTGCGTCCTCGCCGAATGGGTTCGATTGCCGTAATGGTCATGCGAAAGGAGGAGGACAACACCGATGTAGTGTTGACGACCGAGTCTAAAAATATTGAAAGGGTTGAGAGTCGTCGGCGAGCAAAAGAACATTTCCTCTTTGAAAACGAGAATGTGAGGTGTAAGAAAGGAAACTCACCATCCGATACCGTAGTACTATTCTCAATAGTTGGAGTTCGGTCCGGCTCGAACGGCCGATCCGTCACCGGAATCGTCGTTGGGGAGGGAGAAGGAGACGGCATACCACCGCTGGGAGCGCTGGTTGCATTATTACCTATTTCGCTGATCGTTGCGGTAGTAACATTGGCGATGGTTGTTTCCTCAGCAGTCTCATTATTATTTGTAAAGTTCCTCACAACGAATTGCAGTTCCAGATACGGTCCATTTCCCGAGGGATGTTCCTTGGAGGCATAGATGACGCCGTCGGTGGAATTGGTGGAAATTCGTAAGGAGAGCGATTTCGTCGCGTTGCCCTTCTCCTCGTCGTTCATCATGTTGAGGACGGAATCCGAAACGTCGGCCTCGCACCACTGATCCGCGAGTACTTGACCTATGCGACCGAGTTCCGGATTCTCATCGTTGGGCAATATCTTCTTTCCACCGCCCGGACCGCCGCCGCCCTTGGCGTAATCATTCCACACGGCCGACTCTTCGTTCCACGGTACTAGTACTGCTGCTGCTGTTACCGCGGATTCCTTCTTGTTCTTGCCCTTCTTCTTCTTCGTTTCGTTCGGTGGTGGTACTAGAGAGATATATCCTCCCAGCGACGAAGGGGCGAGGGCATACAAGTGTAACTTGGCACTGATCAATTCCACCTCCGTTTCCTCCTCCGTAGTAGTAATAGTAGCATTATTCGTCGTCTTGTTCGTATTGGCAGCCATCATCATCATCATCTCCTCGAGCACTTGTCCTAGTCCGAATTTCAACTGAATGAATTTGGTAGGCACCGCTTCGTCGTTGGGGAATGCGTCATCGTCCAAGTTCCATTGTTGTGGTTGTGGTTGTTCGGCATCCACCTTGAGTTTCGTCTTGGAGCCGAGGGCTTCGTTGGGTCGAAATACTTCCAGGAAGGTATCGTCCATGGGTGTGAGTTTGTAGGTTATCATGGTGGTGGTGGTGGAATGGCCATTTCCATTGGTGTTGTTATTCGCGTTCGTACCCGTCGTGAACTCCGTGTTGTTGTTATTGTTGTTGTGTTTGCCGTCATCCTCTCCCATCATCATGCTGCTAGTAGTATCGGCAGTGCTACTATTCATTACCACGCTCTCCTTCTCTACCAAAAACTCGACGGATGGAAACATTGTGGGTTCCATGGTCGTCGTCGGTTCCAAAGTGGATGGATAGGCCGAGGGAGCGATGGTGGGAATGAACCATGCTTGACAGATCGTGGCCCACGGTTGCTGCTCGCATAGTTTGGGCATGATGACTACTACTTTGCCCTCGTCGACAGGGATGCTGCTGCTGCTGCTGCTGGGCGAAGGCGTGGTGGCGAACGAGGACAAGGATATTGGAGAGTTGTCATTGTTATTCTTGCTGCTGCTGGCAGAGACTTGCTGCTGCTGTTGCTCATTGCGAGTCGTAATCACCGCCGAAGCCGACGCCAAAACATTGGGATATCCAAAATGGTCGTGATCGAAAAATGTCAACAGCGACGACGACGACGACGACGAAGGCGACGACACGAAGGATTCGGTGGAGGATGCTTCTTCTGCGGATGACCAGGCGGCAGCAGCAGCGCTGGCAAGCGGCAGCAGCATTAGTTGGAGGAGCGTCATCATCGTCGCCAAAATAATGTGGCGGAGTGTCATCGTGATGATCGAGAATTCCGTCTCCGGTTGCACACTGCCACTGCTGTTCTAGTTGTACTGCTGCTGCTGCTGCTGACGCTAACGGTTTTGAGATTGCCCTTGCAGGTGATGGTGCCAAGAATTTCATGCAAGTACTACTTTCATCTTACTATCTACTACATACAACATGATGATCACCTCGCCATGATGATAATATGGTCTGGATAGGAGGTAGGTGTAAGAGGTAGTAATATCTCTAGAGGTAGTAGTAGTGGTCGCGAGGGATGGCCTTGCTTGGTGGATGCAAGATTTTTTTGCTTTCCAGAGAATTTAGGCCAACTGCCTTGGCTTTTTCGCAGAAAATCCTCTCATCTTTCCCTATTTCATGATTAGGAATTCGTATAGACTTCGATCGTGTTATTTTGAATACATTTGAATTCATTTGAATTGGTGCATTTTCGCGTGTCAAACGCAAAAAAACCAACCGACCTATTTCAAAACATACCTAGGCGGGTTGTACCGCCTTATTTCTTATTTCCCGGGAAAAAATTGAGGTTGGCGAGATATTACTCGCCGTCGTAGGTGGAGTTGTAGCCTGTACGATAACGTCGTATCCTCTCTGTTGTGTATCTTGCTTGCCGTTGTGTGCGAGAATATGAATATGGTATTCTACGGTACGATACGTAGTAGCTACCTCTAGGTAGTGTTCTGTAGAGAGAAAGAGTTTCGTCTTGTAATGAAGTCCGTCTATTCCTCGATGGCCCATCGACGACATCCGACAAGTAGTAGTATCTGGTGGATTCAATACACTCCCTCTCTACACAGATAAAGAACGCTCCGCCTCAATAATTTCAATATCTAAATCATCATCTTCAAAAGGTAGACACGTAGCGTTTGTCCGTAATGTCCGCCGGTGCCTCGCTTCGTCCGCTGCCACTTCCCACCCTAGCAGATGATGCCAACGGTAGCGCTGCTCGTGCTGTTCGTCGCGCTAACCAGAGTCAAAAGCAGCAGCAACAGCAGCAAGATAATGATGATAATGATATGTATAAATGGAGTGACAATGACCGAGACCATCTTGAAATAATCCAGGATGATGATAATGATGATCATTTCATGCATGATAGCGATGATGATGATGATGACGAAGGCTTTGTTGGCGGCTGGGATCATTCCATCCTGCTCGATCAATCCCTCAACTCAAACAATTCCAACCACGGCGAATCGGCATCATCGCCAGGGAGAGGAAGAACGGACGAAACTACCTTTCGTGGGAGATCATCATTGGCGTATCACGCCGTGGCTATTGGAAATGTCGTCGTGGGCAGGGGAAGAAGCACTACTGCCAGCACTACTAGTAGTCACTGTGGTTCGGTCGGGAAACAGGAGGAGCAAACACTGGAGCAGGACGAGGACAACAACGAATGGTGGAAAACATGCATCGATTCTCAAATACTCACTCTTGCCTCCAATAATCAAGGATCTATCATTGCCGTGGCAACCTCACGCGAAGTTAGTCTGCTCAAGGGCCAAGATGGGAGTGTGTTGGCGACCAGACAGANTTGCCGTGGCAACCTCACGCGAAGTTAGTCTGCTCAAGGGCCAAGATGGGAGTGTGTTGGCGACCAGACAGATATGTTCCCCATCTTCCACAAAAACAACAACAAAAATAAATCAATTGTATCCCCCCCAACTGCTCTTCCTTTCGAAGTATAATAACTTAACTACCACTACCGTTGATGAATCCGGTGACGGTGACACGACCAAGGGGTGTGAGGAGGTGGAGGATGAAGTGGATTCATTATTGGTACTCTGTCCCGTAGATAGAAGCATTGTATCCAGTCAACATCAACATCATCATCGACAACAAACACAGCCACAAACGTCGTCGCCGTTATCCAACAATGTCATTCTCATAAGCAACATCTCTGGAACTTTGTTGAATTCGCCCGATATTCGTCAAGTAACCGAGGGGGCAAGAATGATGAACATTACCGCATTGAAATTGTTGGACCGCTCTGATTATTTTTCCAATGGGGCACATACTGCTGGTATCATTTTAGGGATTCAAGGGGCGTTCGTCCGAGCCGATACTATTCGCTTCTTTGTGGAATATCAATCTACTACTACTAGTACTCAAGATGATGGTACTGGTACTATTAACCCATACAACAATCGAAGCATTATTACCGTAGTAGACTACAATACCACCGAGAGAAAGTCATGTCTTGTCCTAAAGGATTTGGGAACGCATTATTTAATGACTGACGACAAGAAGAATTATTGGCTTCGAGCAGCTCAAACCGCTTCCTTGGTAAATATGGAGGGAATGGGAATGGATACGTATCGTCCGATGTCGTATGGGAACTTTCTCTTGGCCGTCATGACTACTCCTACAACTGCTGCCACCGCCACCTCAACTGCAGCAGCGATGTCACCAGCATCGACTAGTACCGTAATATTGCTATGGATCAACATCCTAGATCTATCCATTGCGGCGAAATTTACATTACCCTCCGATGTTGCCTTCCCACTATTGTCGTGCACGCCCGTTCGGAGTTATGATTGGAAGACATGCGTTTCCGCGGCGGTGGCGTACCGGAGAAAATTGAATTCCGAGGACGATGACACAAGCAACGAATCCGCTGTCAAGACTGAAATTATGGTGGTTCAGGCGGCATTGACACCGAAAAAAGAAAACGACGAAGGTGATGCATCTGTGAACACTGCGGTTGATATTGTGCCAGATGCCATGATACTGTTTACATTGGATGTGAGAATTCAAAGCAATACCAAATGTAGAACTATCGATTTGTGTTCCGTTCCCTTGTCCGTCGTTGGGAGGAGTACATTCAGCAATAATGATACCACTGAGGGAGCATATGTTTTTCGTTACCTTTGCAAAGCCGAGAAAATCAGAGGAAACGTTAGGGGTGGGACAAAAAATGATGTTGCAGCATCAACTCTATGGGAGTTTGCACCCAACAAACACATTCAACTGGGTCAACTGCAAAGACTTATCGTACGTCATGACTTCGATCGTGCTCGAACACTCCTAGACCAAGTAGGTGATTGTAATGGAAATTTCGGTGGTAGTCGAATATCCACACCAATTACCAAGTCATTCATCTCCCTGTTACAATTGCAACACATCCTATCGAAACCGCTGTCGAAGGAGGAGAATGTTTTGGAGGCCAAGGATTGTTTGAAATTGATATCCAAGAGCGTTGTCTTGTCAGGTGGCGATGTGAAGGAAGTTGAGTGTATGTGTAATGCTGCCAAGTTTGTAATGTCCTGGCCGAAGAATCAACTTCGACGCACTGGGCATGTCAATACAATGGTATTTATGCAGGAAGTGTGCATGGCTCTGTCGACGATGTCCTCGGCAATAAGCAGTGTTGTGAATGTCGTCGGTCCATCGAAATCAGCACTGCTTGAAGATCATCGAAGGAGGCTGGATGAGCGAGCTATGACGCTAAAGACGTTGCTAACTATTATCCCATCGTTAGACGCGGCTAAAGTTACGGTGGACGATCCCTTCCTTGCAGTAGAAACGACAGTTGAACTGCTCCATGCATTGGTGTCATGTGGAGCTTTCAAGCTAGTGAAGCGACTTCAAAATTCAGAGTATAGCAAAATTGCATTGTCGAAACATCCGGATGCCATCGCCTCATCCGTGTTGCGCATTCCGAAAATTGTCAATCCACGCTCATTCATTCCTTGGTTGTGTGACGATGTGTTGCCCAGTCTTGCAATTGGCCATACATTGCTTGGACAGATAAGCTCGTACGTTTGTCGGTTGGCCGATCATTACGACGAAGAGAATGTAGCTGATGGTCTCGATTCAAGTATATTTCTACTTTCGGTAAGAAGACTATTATCTAATTTGCATCCACCAGTTCCGTGTGAAATTCAAATTAAGTTCTGTCAATGATATCCAATATATGACTCAAAAGGCTGTTAGTGAGGCCACGTCCCGTCTTACAACAGCAATGAACAACTGCTTCTCGTACCCCATGCACTTCGAATTCAAAAACGATGATGTGAGCGAGCATTCCTCCCACGACAAGAGCACGATGTCACCATTCATATCATTCGATTCCAAAAGCTCGATGCGGTCCAGCCGTGCATTTCGTCCGACAATACTCAACATCGGCATGATCAGCGGAACAAAGATGAGGGGAGGCAAGATTATGTCTGCCCAGAGAGTCAGTCATGATAATAGTAACAATTCTTCGCTTGAATTGTCGTTCTTGAACAAGTCATCGTCGCACACGATGACGGATACTGAAGATGTCGTTGATGAAAGCGTCGAATATGAATGTGTTGAGAGCAAACTGAACGACGCAATGCGGTTGAAGATTGCACGTGGTCTTGGCCTTGCGAGGGAGGTGGTATCACTGGCCAATTATTCGAGCAAAGGGGAACAATATATTATAAAGGAGCTGGTAAAGGGGACATCGGATCGAGCTGTGAATAAATGTCGTGACCTGGAAGCATCCGCGGTTGACAAAATACTGTCATTTGCTAAAGACGTCGATGCTGATTTTGATGAGGCGATTCACCAATTTACCAATGAGTTATTCGATAACAACCGTGACAACATTCCGTTTGCATTACAACGAACCAAAACATTATCCCAGTGGTGTACAACGCCGTCAGTAAGGTGCACAATTGTTCTGAAGATGCTTCGTATCGCACTTGTGAGTGTGCAACGTCCTCCTGACCTGTCATCCTTTGCTAAGGATGCTATTGCATTGGCTGAGGATGAAAGCGTTAAAAGTGAGTTAAATGAAGCGTTTAGGCTGATGAAAATCGATGATTTAGTACGAGGGTATTGTGGTAATGGCGCCCAAGAGTTTTTCCGTGTAGTGAGTATTAGACCCACTTGTGTGCTAAGGTTATCGCACCATGACATGTTATTCTCACCACCGTTAACGAAACTCATCAACTCTTTTCACAACACCTGAAGTCCGATCCAACCCATGGACTTAAGCTTGTTAACCACGTGTGTCGTCACGTTGATTCGCCCTCAGTCTTGGCTGATGCAATGATGCTCTGTGATGCGTTTGTGCATGTTTCCAAATTGGATACATGCGTTTCTCTCCTACAGCAGACAATGGTTGCGAGTGGAGAACCGTCACGCCGTGCAGGGCAGTGTGCTTCATTCATGGGCGAGCTGTATCTCGTTGATGAGTATTTAGCCGAGAGCGTCGGAAACCGAATGACGGAATATTGCACAGGAGTACTGGAAGATTGTAGGAAAATGATACTGCGACAAGAATTTCTTGAAGAGTCCAAGCACCAAGCTAAAGTAGCGTGTTTGACCGCATGTGGGATACTCTCTGTGATTCAGAGTAATGGACGGCAACGACTGAACATAAGAGATCCAACATTCCCACAGTTGTTGAAAGATTTTCAGAAGATTTCAAAGTTGCAGTCGGGATGCGACATTTTCCTGACCATTGAAGAGCTGAAAAATCCTTCGTGCTGTGCCAAAGTTGTTACCGACTTGCTACAACCATGTGTTGATTTACTTTTGTCACGAAACATTCTGTTAGAAACAGAAGATGTCTCCCTCCGCGACGAGCTTATGCCGCTCGTGGCTACAGCTAAACAATGGTGTGTTATTATGTGTGATACTTCATCTCAGACATCTCGAGTGTGGTCATGTGCTATTGGAGATGCTGCTTCCCAAGTGGCCAAGATATCCACTAATCATGCCAGCCTTCTGTTGCTGGAAATGTCGGGTCTCCTTGACGAGTTGGACGGACAGTCACCATTCAACACAATAATATCTGTCTCGTTGACACTCTGCGCACGCGCATTTTCTGAAGCGAATCACCTCCTAAGTCCAACATCTCTCATTTCTCAAGACGAGTCAGATTTGGTGGCTTCGTTGATCGCCATGAGGAGTATATCACAAGCGTCACTTCTACTGCGTGAGCATGTCCTGCGGCGCAGCCCTTCGTGGATGGTTTCATCTTCCTTAACTTTGGGCAACTTGTCAGAACTGATTTGTGATGTAACGATTCGATCAGACTTTGGCATTGGTGAACGGCTTGAAAAGTACATCGATATGCTGAAGACTTCGAGTCGGAAACATCACCAACATAACTTCACTCCCTACAAAAAAGCATCAAACATGCTTGCTGAAAAACGGTTACCAACTGCGCCTAACCTCCATCCATCATGGTATATGGTAGATGGACTATTATTGCATCCGCTCGAAGCCTTGTTCATCGGCATTTCTTCTTGTAAAACAGTGCTAGAAATAGAGTCATCACGCTACTCAAGCGCTGATCAATTAGTGCGAAATCAATTTGCGGAAAAGTTTCAAATCATGCAAATGCTGGAGTCCAGAGGCGCCCATTCAGCGTCGCTGCGGGTGCTGATGCTCACAACGGCAACTATACTTTCGACGGCTAAACACCCCGTGCATCAGCTAGCTTCGTCGTCTAGCACAGGCATTGCGCTTGGACATATTTCGAATGCCGCGAAAAACAATATTAGGGTACTTGCAGTTCGTTGTCTAGGAGGGAATGAGGCAGGCCTTACTTCAGGTTCTATTGATGACCAAATGTCGGTTGCGTTTTTGCTACAACTACCGAAAGAAACGGCTTTCAAGGTATGTTCTTTTGAGATGAGTATTTCTTCGTTCTATCGTCACCAGGCTCCTTATCAGTATGAGTGCATTTTTTAGATCTATCAAGCATCTTTGCCATCAGCCATTGGCAAACGAGACTTTGCTCGGATTCTCACACTATCTAGCATCGGCACACAATGTGGTGTTGGCACCTTTTCATCTGGAGAGAGCTTTCCTTGGTGTAATCAACAGCGATTTATTGAACAATGCTGTGGTCTTCAATGCAATGCATTGTGGTGGAGCATACTCTCAACCCACCGAGTGTCTTTCGACCCAAGTGTTTTTTCAAAGGTTACCACCCAATCTTCAGTAGAGCAGGAGATGCAGGGATATTGCGAGAAGTTGATTTGGAATGCAGCCTCAAAAACACTGAGCCCTCGTTCTACGCTGGTCCTTGCATCGAGGTTCGGGAAAGATTATTTATTGGATAAACATATTCCTCCAACTTCGCTGATTGAGTTTTTACTCTCGGCATTCGATGATGATTCAAAGTTGGGGGAATCTCGAACTGCTTGTGATATTCGTCATGACTTGAAGCAGACCGAAAGAGCCGTAAGAGAAACCTTGGCTCATCTGCCAATCCTGAACAGAAGTTTAGTTCTTCGGAAGTGTATCATGAGACTCGAGAAAAACCATCTGAGTGCTAGGGATTACGAACGCCTCGCCATGGTGCTCCAACTTTATCGGGAATGTCTTCACAATCTGCGAAGCTTTATGCAGAAGAGTGACGCACGAACGAAAGCGCACGAAGAGGAGACTAGGCGAATCGAACGACGGCAAGATGCTCTCGTTATCATATCTTCGATCTTCGACAAATATGTATATGAAGAGAAACCTGAGTTTACCAAAATGTTTCGACCACTTCCTCGTGATCCCTCAATTCCGAGCGAAGGAGTTCAGAAGTTCAGTGTTCTCGGTGCCGAGACAGCTGAACTTGACTTCGATCCTCTGGCTCCACTTGACGGAGCTCTTGAGAAGGAAAACGGATCCAACTCAATTGTAGCCGCGCTTTCTCCTCTTTGTAGCTTGCTCCAGCTCCCATCTGGCTATTTACATGCAAGATCATTAGTTGTGCGATTCCGTAAACTGAAGGCTTCAGGTTGCGCATTACCACCTTTCGACTTAACCGTTCTTCCCGTTGCAAAAAGACTTCAATTTTCAAGGGATAGGGCTGATTTAGCTTGGTGGTGTTCGCTCCAGTATGACGCTGGATCCGTCGATAAACTCCAATGTCTCGATATGGCTCATTCAAACGCTACTGACGCATCAGAGGAGGCCGAGCGCACAAATGACATAGACGAACAAACCGTCGCATTGGAGCGAGTCAAACGTATTGATACCGCGAGGGCGGGCCTGTCAGACAAAATTCTAGTCGATGATGTGCTGAAGCGTCACGAATCCACAAGCAAAATTGTAAAGGATTTCTACATATCTATTATTGACAAAGTCCAAAAGCGAGCTCAATCAGTAGAGAATTACTGCCCTGAAAATTTGGTTCAAGCACTTCTCGTTGAAGGCTCGATGGCAGCTGCGGTTGCGACTCTCAACGATGCCGATGGTTTTGCAACTCATCACTTCCGTGCGTTAGCGCTGCTGGTCCATGACGCGTGCAAGTCCCTATCGGGTCGGTATTCACATGTCAGTGTTGGGAAGTTTTCTCGACTACTTACCCGACACTGGCTTGTTCATGGAGACGACTCAGACAGCGGCTCAATCGCCAACCTTCGTGATGCGAGTGAGAGAAGCCCTGGAAAGATTGAAAGCAGATCTAGTGAAGACTTCAACCCCGACGATGAGAGAGAGAATTCCTCAGAGTTTGTCATGGATATTGGTGTCATCAGTTCTGGCAATCAGGCCTGGTTCGCCGATTCAATCATTGATACACACAACCGTAGTACCACATCAGCCACCGAACCATCGGCGCTCTCGCCGTCGTCACTGCGAGAATCGTCAGACCACCTTTGTTCAAGAGTGGCCCTACGCATTGCGTTTTTGATCTGCTTCGCCGAAGATTACCATCACCGTGCCACAAAATCTTCACCAGAGAAGAGTGACAACGAAAACGAGAATGCCAACATCTTACCCGGGGAAAGGACAAAGCAAAAGTCGCGAAATAAATTGCAGGCACTAACATCTCATCAAAGAACGTTCATCTTTGAGGGCGACCTTGCCTTGCAGCACGCAAGGGAATTGCTGGGCATCTTCTTTGCGCGGCGAGGAAGCACTGTCGCATCCACCTGTGGATTTCTCATCGATCAGAGTTGTCTGCACGATGAAAGTATGTTGCAAAATAATGTTGTTGAGCCAGAAAAGGACTATAACGACGAAGAATATCGCACGAAGAGCAAGGCCCTTTCCTTCGCTATGCGCCATCGCGCTTTGCGAGTTGCGGCATACATGTGCCCCCATGAAGTCCTGTCGAGAGTTATTGCCGAAGAGACGCATTGCTATGATATTGGGGTTGACGATGATGACCATCTGCTTGACAGGTGCGCCTTCGGATCTTACGTTGCAATGGAAATAGAAGCTATGGGTCTTCCGTTGCCACATTCCGATTTGTTGCAGCTGAGTTCCATGCATTTTCCATCGTATGCACGTACAATTTGGAGAAATCACGGTGCCCTCAGCAGCAGCTCCTTGTCTCGTGAATTATGTGGCCGACTGCATGTGTTGCTGCTTGAGCTGTGTGTCAATCACGGCGGTAAAAATATTGACTGGGAGTTATTCCTGCTGATACTCTGTGAGCTGGAGCGGCTTGAGCTGCCGCGGTCACTATTACTTGCTTGTGAATGTGCAATTCAATCAAGGGCACTTTCGGTGGCAGCCTCACAGAAGCGCACGGATGCGCTATCATGTGTGGAACGTGCCATCGTGAAGATATTGGAACTGATCGAGCGTGAATTGGAAACCAATCTCGGTGCAGGAATTGAATTCGATGCACCCGAGTGCAAGTCGACACTTCATAGACTCGTGTCGGTAATCAACACGGAAGATATAGCGCCAGATCGCATATACCTCGTTCAAGGCTTATGCAGTCTCTCCTCTCGGTGTGTGTGCCAAAGTCAGAATGTTATCGGTGACTTATTCCATGAGGCTGCTGCTCGAATTGTTAGCCACCTGACTGATCCCGACATCCATGCCAAAGCTTCGTCAATCGTTTCTTCGACCGCAATTGAGGGTAGAAGTGCGCAACAGAACAACATGAACGATTGGAATGAAGGCCAGTTAGCCCGTTACGTTTCTTGTGAAGCCATTCGTCAATTTGAGAATTCATTTCATTGAATGCTCCAGATAACATGAATAATGTATTATCTACCTCATATTCGCAGATCCAAAGTATTAACTATTTGGCTTGATGTTCGTAAAATTTGGCTGTTCAGTGTCAACAATGTATTGCATGGCAGGCATTGACTGATAAAATTCAGGTTTACCTAATTAATCGCAAGCCGCCATAACTTACATACTCTTGATTGAAATAATGCATTTTTATACAGTTGAGAGACGTTTAAGATGCATTTCAAGAGAAAGGGAGAGTGATAGAATCATGATAGTATCGCCCACATTGCATTCATATCAAGGAAATCACACAGCAAGTTGACGATTCCTTCCCCGACCACACACACCCTTTACTTCCCCTCACATGGATCTCATGATGATTAGATACTATTCTCACCCACACGCAGAATAGGCCTCCCCAAAGAACTATTTAATAATCTTGACTCTTGCTCGGAACACCCTTGGACGTGGCACTCTTTTTAGGAAGCAACACTGCATGGATCTGGGGCAAAACACCCCCACCGGCAATGGTCACACCACCAAGCAACTTGTTCAATTCCTCGTCATTCTTGACGGCCAATGTAATGTGACGAGGCACGATACGCGCCTTCTTGTTATCACGCGCGGCATTCCCCGCAAGTTCGAGAATTTCGGCAGTCAAGTATTCGAGTACCGCCGCCAGGTAGACGGGGGCACCGGCGCCCATGCGGGTGGCATATTTGCCCTGACGCAAGAATCGACCGATACGACCGACGGGGAATTGCAGACCGGCCTTGGCAGATGCCGTGGTGGTTTTCTTTTCGCCGCGTCCTCCTTTTCCTTTTCCTGTAGGATGTTTGTGAGGTGTGCGTTGGTATTGGAGAGAGTTGGGTTTACAAAAGATATAATTAGTAATTAGGTAATTGATTAAAATGGAACAACAAGAAAAGAAACGACCATCGGAGTGATGTTAAGAGCAATATCCGTTCAAAAGCAATCGGCAATATTGATGCTCCTGAGATATTGGACGCTCTCCCATCCGCTACGGTTGCCGGTGCGTTCTCACCTGACATGGTTAAATGATGATGGTGGTGTTGGTTACCGAGTGTGAAAAAGTTGTGATTTCTGTTGCCCGCTTTCGGGCTGCTGGCTGGGTTGTCGCTGTATCGCTGTGTTGTCGAAGAGAGAGAAGAGAAAATAATGAGAAACCCCACATTGGAATAAATATAAAATGACTTCGCGCGCCAAAAAAACAGCATAAAAAATCTAACATCTCAGTTTCAACCACATCTGCTCATAGGCTCATATGACAAAAAAATACACACACTTTCTCCATCCTCCATCCAATACCTCTCCTCACTCTCATGGCGGCAGTGGTTACAGGCATAATAGTTGAAGAGGATCTGTAGAGTTATTATACGGTTTAAAAATACTCCCTCATGAACATCACAGAGTCTATCCACAACTGTATGATTCCAAGTTCTTTATATTTTACACACTCTCAAATACTGCCTTCAAAGTGGCATAATCTGTTGATTTTGCATTAAAGTGCATGTTGACATTGATTCTTACAGTGACAGTGACAGTGACAGTGACAGTGACAATGACATTGGCATCATTGGCATCGATTTATCACAAAACCAACATGGTAAGGATTGCACTCTCGTCCTATCTTTTTCTACAAAAATGAAATTTACAATCTGAAATGCCTGCATATTGTGGTAAAGTGAATGAAAGCAATGTACATCTTGGGTGTAATTCATTTGAGTGTTGCATATAAAGCACTCAAAAACACCAATGAGAATTCTATTACCAATGTGAATTTGATAAACAAAATGAGCACAAACATTTGGCATGTTATCATCATCAACAACAGACCTGAGTATCAAGTGTGTATCCTAGGTAGCTATTTCTTGCAGTTTACCTGGTTTTACTGAGTAACTTGTTTTACTGCCTCTGGCCAATAGGCAAGAAAAGTAAAATAACATAAAAATTGTTGAATCTTGTTATCACATAATATCAACAGCATGTTTCATTTTCAGGTTCAAAAAGTATAGGTGTGCTCAATTATTGTTAGTTTCACTTTCACAAGATTTTCCTGGCAAATAACAAACTATTATGTATCCAGTAGTCATCAACACAAACTCTCTTTATGTATATCCATTAGCTGAAGATGACAAGAGAAGAAGGAGGAGTATCTATCAGTCTCAACAATGACAGAGATTGTATTCAGGGTGATAATGAGAGTCATTGTACATTTTGTGATTGCTATTATGGTCAAAAGTTACAAACGCTATTTTTGTCATGTTTTGAAGGGAAGAGGAAAGATCAGTGTTTGTTTTTGAAATGTGACTGCTGCTACTTTGTTTTGTACCATATCAGCAGGACAAATTCATAATTAGGGAAGCTCAAGCTTATGATGTAGCTATTTTTGTAGCATGCACCTCAGAAAGGCATCAGCTGGCTTGAAAGCCATTTGTTTTGTTTAACTCAGCCCAAAGTGTGTTTTCTGTTTCCTGATGCAGATAATATGAGCTATGAGCTATGACTTATCTTAGAGATCTTTCAAACATTTGTGCATCAATCCATCATCACCTGCACTATTTGAAAGGCCCCAGTTTAAATGGGCCGAAGAAGGAGAAGTTTCCTCATCAGTCTCCATGACAACATACAATCAACCACGTCAACAAGATTTTCAGACTTTCTCATTATCTACTCAACTCTGTTATGGATATTGCACTACATCGAGAGAGAGAGAGGGATACGCTCACTTTTCAAAAGAAAGTTCTTTCTTTCTACAATATCCATCCAACGAGTAACATTAGCTTCATATCTGGTGGTGGTGGTGAGGGGAGAAATTCACGTTACATCACTAAACTACCTTCGATGATAATTCGTCATCTTGATTATTCAAGATGCGAACGATCCTTTACATGATCATCACACCAACAACTCCCATCGCCATCGCCATGACCATAGTATGGGCCACGAGTGCAAAGGATGCAGGACTGGCTGCAGCAGCGGGGGCTTCCGCAGGAGCTGCAGCCTCGCCATCCGTGCTAGTTGCTGCGGTGGTAGCATCCGTTGAGGTAGCTTCCGATCCGCAGGGCTCGGCGCCTGTGTAATAAGCTTCCGCAGTGGTGTTGTAGAATCCACCCACATCCGCACACGTGATTCCAAGCCCTTCGTACGCACTCTCAAACGCTGCCTTGACGGCGGCATAATCCATCGATTCGGCATTCACATTCAAGTTGTCATAGATCGTCGCGGCGGCATCGGCATCAATAGCATGGATCCGAGGCAAAACTGCCGCGGCGAAGGTAGCACCCTCAGCCCTCTCCTTCACACCGGCCTCGGGGAAGTAGGCAATCTCGTATGCATACGACATGGCACCCTGAATCAGAGGGATATACATCTTGGTTGTGATCTGTTCTAGCGTGGTACGTGCAGCATCGCAATCGCCGGACTCGAGCTCCGCCTTGCCCTGATTGAACAAGGCCAACAGGTCCGTGTTGATCTTGGCCTCGCCTTCGATCTCGTCGCCATTTTCACCGCAGGTCTTGTACTCGGCACATCGCTTGTCAATCAACCGATGGATCATGACGCCCTCAATGCCAGTTCCATCCGTTCCCTCGAGCGATCCGGCAAAGAAGCAGATTCCTTCATCCCACTCGTGGACGGACATGGGCACATCTCCCTCGGCACACATGTCGAGACCGTCCTCGAATTCATAAATTACGTACATGAAGACGGTCATGAAGGCAATGGCCTTCCGGATGGCCTCCTCTTGTCCCACATAGTCCAAGATGCTAAAGTCCTGATTGCCGTTGGTGAAGCTTGTGGCAGTTTTATTGAATGCAGCTACGGTGTACTGATCGGCGTAATCGTGGGTACCATAATAATCGTAGAAATACTTGAAATCCTTGAAGGGGCAGCCGGGGCAACCCTCGAGCATGAGGGTATCGGCGGACTTGGACCAATCGTCCCTATCATGATTCATGATATTGGTTGTTGTTGTTTTTAGTTGTTGATATCCACGGCAGAATACATTTGTGTGCGTGTGAGTGAGTGAGATAGGGAGTAGAAGGCAATAATAAATAGTAACGAGAGATAAGAGAAGATTTAGACTTCGATCGTAACCCAGGGAAAGTTTTGTGTGAAAGAACGAACTCACAAGACGCGTCCGTTGTTGTTATCGGTAGCAGGATCATAACTGTAGTCATACTCCACGCCACCAATGGTCAAATTTCCCTCGGCGGCCAAACATCCATCCAGGATAGGTTCTGGCAACCCCCCCACCTTGCACTTAACGTTGTCGGCCTGGACATCGGGCACCGTGTACAACACCCAGATGGTCGTGGTTCCGGCGGGATAGTCGGCATAAGCCTTTCCTGTCACCTCGGCACCAGCATCGTCGACGCCGGTGATGGCCTCGTCCTTGGCGATATCGGCAGTGGTTGCGGAGGAGAGGGTCACTTCGGCATACGATTTGGAGTGGCCGCCCTCCTCGTAGACCTTGCGAGCGGCCTCAATGCCCTCGTCCGAATAGAACGCAAGTTGTTCTAGAATGGTTTGGAGATCGAGATCGATGGCGCAGTGATCAGTGACCTGCATACAATAATTGGGGTAGTGTCGTTTGACGGAAAGTGTGAGGATGATGATGTGTGTGTATGAGAGAGAGAGAGAGGAGAGCAGGGCAGACAAGTAGTATGCATTGGTCAGTCAGCAGAACCAAACAAAAAATGAACAACCTACCTGAGTACCAGGCGTGTATCCCGCAATCATCTCATACTCTCCCTCTCCGTATCCATACGTTGAAAGATGGCGAGAGATACGAAAAGGGAAGCGACCAGCCTCAACGATGGTGGAGGCAGTGGACAGGGTAGCAATGACAGTGGTTGAGAGCTTCATGGTTTGTTGGAGTGTTTGTTGTATTTTTTGTTTTGAGTTTGTTGGTATGTAGTTCGTTGTCGGTGTTGAAAAAAAATTATGAGACGTAATGGAAGATCCTCGAAGTGAGAAAGAGAGGATCAAAAGAGCAGAAAACTACGAAGGAATCAATACAATAATACGCTCATGATGATGATTGTATGACGTACTATCGTAGCAAAAGAAGTTGTTTCCTTGTTGGAAGGCGGGCTGCAGTCCCACGGAATGGCATGAAGTTTCCTTCGAAGTCCTCTCCTCTCTCTCTCTCCTCTCTCTTTCTCTTTCTCTTTCTCTTTCACTTTCTCTCTCTCTCTTTCTCTCTCTCTCATTCTCTCTTTCTCTCTCTATCTCTCTCTCTCTCTCTCTCTCTCTCTCGGATATTCTACCTACTCAGAGTACTAATTAGTACTCGTACATAGAGATGCAAAAAAAAAGAGGAAATAGCCCCCGTCT
>JALLBB010000182.1:0-21021 GCA_036939735.1 Discostella stelligera | reverse complement strand
CGCTGCCAGCTCATGTGCGTTTGTGGCTGCCGAGGTCGTCCGTCCATCACCCCAAAAAAGATCCACAACACACATCATCATGCCATCGCAATCGCCCTCCATGCACCGCGTCAAAATCTACTATCTTCTAAAACTCTAAGAATACAACCATGACAGCTGCCGCGGGAATCCTCCTTCTAAAAATGGTAATTGCCGCCTTCAGCGGTATGGGCGCCGCCACCGTCTGCCACCCCCTCGATGTCATTCGCGTCCAAATGCAAACCGATGGTGCGTCCTACTCTGGCTTCCTCGACGCAGCCCGTGGGATATACAAGAAAGACGGTCTCAAGGATGGGCTGTATGCGGGTGTCTCGGCGGCATACTTGCGGCAATGGCTCTACGGATCGTGCCGCATCGGGATCTACGCTTATTTACTCGAGAATGCGCAGAATAACAACCTGAAGGCAGGATTGGACAAGCACGATATCTCTCTCTCCTCCAAGATGCTCATGGGATTGACCTCGGGTGGAATCGGTTCCTTTGTGGGCACACCCTCCGAATTGGCATTGGTTCGTATGAGCAACGATAAGAAACTCCCAATCGATCAGCGAAAGAATTACAACGGTGTACGTGATTGCATTGTTCGAATTGCCAAAGAGGAGGGTTTGCCAAGCTTATTCTCCGGAGCGCCCGCCACGGTATTACGAGCATGTCTGTTGAGCGCCTGTGCCATGGGTATTACCAGCGATGTGAAGGCACGTCTCGGCCAGTCCGGTCTCTTTGGTGTCAATGGCGGAAAGGCATTCGGTGGCGTACCATTACTCTTTACCGCCACACTCGTATCCTCATTGGCGGCGAATATAGTTGCCAATCCATTCGATGTGGTCAAATCACGTATGCAACAGGATGGCTCTGGGAAATATACGTCCATGTTGGATTGTCTATTGCGTATTGCAAACAATGAGGGAATCTTGGCGTTGTGGAAGGGATTTGTTCCGGCATTTTTGAAGTTGGCGCCATATACGGTTATATCGTTACTATTGACGGATAAGATTACCATGCTTGTGACGGGGAAAGAGGCACTGTAATGTGTACGAATGCACGTGTCCATTTTCGGCCTGCCATGCAATGTTATTGCGACAATCGCAAAACAATTCAATTTTCATGGATTTTTGACACTTTGAACTTTGAAATGTACACGGAATTTGTATGTAATAATGACAGTTTCTAAATTCATTGCTCGTTATTAAACATTCTACACCCACGACACTTTCTCTCCTATCGGACTTCTTCGTCCCGCGGGCCATTTTTTCGTCGTATTCCCATCGTCCTGGTCTTTTCCCTCCACTGAATTGCCATGATAATCCCCGACATACATCCAACCTAGACACACAATCGATTTGTCTTTTGTATCATTTTTGGGCATGTTTTGTTCCAAAAAATTTGTCAGCTCTACTGGATTTTCAATAGCACACGTTTTGGTTGGAGAGTTTGGGCCGTGCACACCCCCACTGCTCCAGTAGGCACCCACTCCATGCGCCGTGGCCAGCAGGTGCATGTTCTGTACAGCCATGGATACGGATGCTATCTCTTCGACAAATGGGTTGCTACCATTATCAGCAACACAAATGGCAATAATGTGGGATGAAAGCTTGGCGGACTTTGGCTTCTTGTCCATCTTCGCAGGTACGATTGGTTTGCCCTTTTGTTTTTGAGAGGACGCGTACAGTTCGCATAATAGGTTGGCCACCTGCATCTTCGCCTCGAGCGATTCGAAAACAACAAATCGCCAAGCTTCGGTGAGTTTATGACTGGGCGCCCATCTGGCAGCCTCTAGCATATCGTTTACGACTGATCTCGGAATTGGTTTTCCGGAATATTGTTTTGGAAAAATGGATCGACGAGTTTGGACGAACGTGAGAGCTTGCGTGGGGGTCAGGATGGAAGATTGGGCGATTGGTTCGTGAGTGGGTAGGGAGGAATCTGAATTTTCTCTCCGAGTTAACATCATTCTGTACATAATGATTGTGCCGATAAAAGACACAATCGATATTGAAAGAGATTGGGAAGAAGATGTACCGTCCATAGCTGTATATTCAATAACAATTATGATGGATCCTGTGTATGACTGCATGGATCGAGAATCCGGTGAGGGTATTCCAAACAAGACGTCCAGCAAAAAGTATCATCAAAGGCATCCTTTCAACAACATGGCAGACAGACTGAAATAATATAAACTACGTCTCATTTTCACTGTTTAGAGGCAACATGCAACGTGTGCCTTATCGACCATGAATTAGATAGTCCGAACCCAGTGCTATTTGGAAATCATCGACGATTATTATACTATTAGCATCGACCGCGATCCAATTAAACGAACTTACCTGATGCGTTTCAGTCTTGAGTCCACACCATCCCAGCGGCGGCGACGGCTTTCGATCCGCTGGAGGGAGCGAGGGAGGGAGGTATGTGCAGGAAGTTTGGCGGGAAGGCTGCAACTCGACTCGAACCGCCCGCCCTTCCGCGCGCATTATTTTCCCAACAACAACAACAACACAACAAAAACACAACCGCTGCCACTCTGTTCTTCTTATCATCATCTTGTCAGACTCTAGAGCTCTCTCTAGAGACACTACTTACACCATGAAGATGAAGAAACGACCTCCACAACCGCGCGGCCGTCCGCCTTCCTATCCCACCGTCGTGACAACATCGTCAGCCGCCACCGCATCATCAGTCCCTGTTGCATCATCGCCATCCTCCTCCTTGATAAATAATAGTAACAGCAGTCAAGTCGCCGCCCGCCGAACAACTTCATCGAGAGCGCATGGGCGCGATTCCGCCGCCGCCGCTGCCACCACCAAAGTCGTGGAGGCGATTCGACTGTACAAACGGGACGGGAATGCCATGGCAGCTCTAGAAGCGTTCGCGTCTCGTGACGAACAGCCGGCTTGCTCGCAACGGGGCGCCTCCACCGTCGACGTTGATGCCGCAACCAACACCCGATCCGAGAGTAGTACTGCCGAGGATGATGATGCCACCACCATCGACATCCCCTCGTACGTCCCTGCCAACGACCAAGGGTTTCCCGTAATGTGGCATTGGCACAATCGGGCAGTATTAGAATACATCGTCCGTTCTTCTACGCATTCCAATGATGATGAAGTAGTATTGGTCAACGGCTTATCCTCCATGTTGTTGATTCAGGGTATTTTGGCGGATGCTTCCACCGTCACCACCGCCAACGCCACTCTACGCAGTAATGCCGATTCAATGACTGCGAGGAGATACGATTGCCTAGTGATCATGTACAACAAGTGCCTGCATGACTACGCCAACGGAAAATATCGCGAGGCCAGGTCGGGGGCATTGATTCCATTTACTATGGCTACGCAATCGATCAGGGTGGATTCCAATGAAGGAGCGATCGAAATTACTAACTTGGACGGTGGTGCCATCGTCGCTCCTACTAGTTCTACCAAAAGTGGTGCTACTGCTGCTGCTGGTGCTGCCGCTGATGAATCGTTGGATAAAAAGAATACTGCGGCATCTCTGGGATTCCTCTTCATGGCCACGCGATTGGCATTTTTACTCATGGATTGTCACCTGGCGTTGCATGCTGGTGGCGGTGGGGGAGAACTGGGCCCGATTACAGATAAGTATGAATCTGGAAATCATGCCATCAAAATGGAAGATATTATACTGTGGATTGAGAAGAATCCACTCTTCCTTACATCGAAATTTGGGAACCCGGCTGGTGGCGGTGTTGGTAGTGGTAGTTCGGATCAACAATATGAATGGTTCCAACATGACGAATTGAAATTTTTGGTGCATCTCTATCGATCGAGGATGCTCTTTGCAGCAAGCATTGATGACGGAAACGATAGTATGAACAGTCGACTGCGCATTGCGCGGAAGGAACTCAAGAATGCCATGGATATCTATCAAAATAAGCTTGCGATTGTCGATGAGGTGGACATGGTGGGGAAAGAAGAATCAAACAGGAGAGGAAAAATGTTGAAGCACAGTGGAATTGGGCAGCAGGATCTTTCAGAAACTACAAGTGTGACTAGTATGGCTGGAGGAAGTCTTGTTTCCGCGTCCGATGCACTCGTGAGCGAAGCCAAGGGTGGTGGGATGGTACGTGCAACCTTTGAGGGAATGCCAACCAAGAATGTCGTGCAGCAACAGTCACAATCGTCTGATCCACAGACAGAACCACCGGCCTTGACCGTAAAGGTGAAGACTACTAACCCCAATCTTCAATCGCAACATGAGTCGGTTCTGTATCTGAAAGCGAGCCTCGAATATTTGAGGGGGAACACATCGAAATCGTTGAAGTTGTGTGCAGAAGCTCGATCGGTTGGTACGAATGTTCGATTAATGCGGGACAATGATAAGGATATTGATAGTGCTCACAATAGCAGCGCACCGCAGGATATCAAACATCGGAAAGAAACAATGGAATGGGAGAGACATGACGCGACAACGCCATCCAGTCCTGACAGTGAGGCGCGAAGGAAACTCGCCTATGGCGATGCAATCTATTACAATAATCTGGCGTTGATGCATCATTCTGCTGGAAAAATGTATCTTGCTTTGCAATACTATTCGTATGCGTTATCTTACATGCAAAAGTCTCTTGATGGACTATGCCCTACATCCCGGAGTTGTTGGTCCAATGGCGTAGTCTGCCCTAATCTAACATCAGAGATCCTCAGCAACAAATCGCTGTGCGCATTCCACGTACAAGAATTCCACACCGCATACACATGCATGGCTCAATGTGTGAAGCTCTCGCCGTTCGTGTTCGGCAAGAGATCCCGATGCTGGTTGAGGTTGGCACAGAGTTGCATCGGTAAGTTATTTGCTGTCGTGAAGAAGTGATGCCAAAATCTGTCAACGTTTCATTTCTTTCCTACCTCGGGTTGGTTTTTGTCGCAATCCAAAGGTATTCACAATAATCTGCAGCTAACGACAGAGACAAAGAGCGATGAAGGTGATGGCAGTTTTCTTAAGTCAATTGAGATAGGTAGCGACGAAGATTTGGGCGCTATCTCCACACACCCTCTCAAGAGGGCATCATTTTGCCTTTACATGACACTCCATTTAAGCGCAGGCAACTTAACGGTCGATTCGAAAACGATGCGCACCGATGCGATTCCATCACTAAAAGCGGGATGCGTCGATGCTGACATGCTTTGTTATGGGATGGCGCTTGTGTCTCTAATGTACATAAAAGTGCAATCAGGAGAAAATTTAGGCGCCCTCGAAATCAAAGAGAAGATCGAAAACTCCGGCATTTCAATACCTCCTCACCTACGGAATCTGGCTGATGTTTATCACCAAAGAGCAGCGGCTGCATGGGGTCGGGTCTACCTCCCAACGGACGACACAAGGCCCTATTAATCGGAGTAAACTACAAAAAAACGCGTGCCGAGTTACGAGGATGCGTCAACGATGCGAAGAGTATGCAAGACTTGCTCCGACGGAATGGCTATCCCGATGACGGATCGCACATGCTGCNTTATCGCGTTTGTGAGCCCCTGCCCCTGCCACTGTCGGTGCCGCCATCTCTCTGCCGCTACCACTGTCCCTCGCCCCTGCCCCTGCCACTGTCGGTGCCGCCATCTCTCTGCCGCTACCACTGTCCCTCGCCCCTGCCCCTGCCACTGTCGGTGCCGCCATCTCTCTGCCGCTACCACTGTCCCTCGCCCCTGCCCCTGCCACTGTCGGTGCCGCCATCTCTCTGCCGCTACCACTGTCCCTCGCCCCTGCCCCTGCCACTGTCGGTGCCGCCATCTCTCTGCCGCTACCACTGTCCCTCTCTCTTACTGCTGCCCCTGCCACTTTTGGTGCCGCCATCGCCCCTGCCCCTGCCGCTGTCGGTGCCGCCATCTCTCTCCCTGCTCTTATTGTCTCTGCAAGTGCTAGTGCCAATTCCACCGTCTCTCTTGTTCCATCACTCTTGCTGCTGCTGCCATCATCTCTCTCACTGCCATTGTTGTTGATGCGTAGACAAGTACCGCTGCCGGTGCCGCTACCACTCTAACTGCAGCTGCCGGTACCGCTACCACTGTCACTGCAGCTGTTGCTTCCACTACGACTGATGATGCTGTCGCTACCGCTGATGCCATCTCCACTCTCACCACCATCATTATTGTTCTCACCGCTGCCACTGCCGCCCAGTGCCATCATTGTCGCCTTTATTAAGACAAAGCCGAAGACAGCCAAAGACAGCCAAAGCCAAAGCCGAAGATGAAGCCGAAGCGGAAGACGAAGCCGAAGCCGAAAACAGCCGAAGTCGAAGACGAAGACAAAGACAAAGACGAAGACGAAGACGAAGCTGAAGCTGAAGCTGAAGCTGAAGCTGAAGCTGAAGCTGAAGCTGAAGCTGAAGCCGAAGACGACGACGACGACAAAGCCGAAGCGAATCTCTTGGAAGCCGAAGCCAAAGCCGAAGACGACAATGAAGCCGAAGCCGAAGGAAGTCAAAGACGAAGCCAAAGACGAAGCCGATGCTGATGCCGAAGCCAAAGCTGAAGCTGAAGCTGAAGCCAAAGACGACGACGACGACGACAAAGCGGAAGCGAATCTCTTGGAAGCCGAAGACAAAGACGAAGACAAAGCCAATGCCAATGCCGAACCTGACTCCCAAGCTCAAGATGAAGACGAAACTGAAATGGCCAAAGAAAGGCAAAGACGACGAAGACGATGAAGATAGCCGAAACTGAAACTGAGACAGAAGCTAAACCTCAGCGCCTCTGCTGAATCTCTAGCAGGGTCAGGTGATCTTTGATGTGCTCTGATGTTGACTCAAGGAACAAGGAAAATTCTCTCTCCAAAGATTCCTCGCTATTGACGAGTAGTCTTGTTGGGCAGGGCGGGACGGAATTGAAATTTTTATATGTTGGAATTAGTACAATCATAATTTTCCCCAATGACTTTGCGGCCATTGACCGAAAGATCATGTACCCGGATAAAAGGAAAAGTCGACGGCGGTCCTGAGTTTCCTGGTCAAAGTACCTGAGTATAATCCAAAACGATCCCGGCGGTCAATTTTTGCTACCAGAGTTCTCTGGTACAAAGCTACATACGATGTCATGGGTCCTATGGCTAATCGTCGCAAGGTTACCATAGCCAGGCAGACCGTGACAGCCAACCAAAAGTATCCAGATCGGACATTTCTGGCAACCAATCAAGTTGCGTGCGTGTTCTGGCCGAGGAGATTCATCCGTCGGGGGGGGCACGAGGAGATTCATCCGTCATCATCGATCCGTCGCGTCGTCCGTCTGTGTTCTTGCAATATCGAATGTAACAACAACTTTCGAACCAAACCTCCTCATCCTCATTATCCACTATCCACATTCCAACTCGAATTGTTATTTGCAGAGTTCATAGCCGCGCGAAAGAATCTTCATCTATTTAGTTGTCTAGTCAAGCTTGCCTCCTTATTGTAGTTGAAAGTATCGTTTCAGCCTCACCATGGCATCCATCAGTGCCTCAACCACCCACAAGGTTGCCGTCAAGTCAACCGTATCAAAGAAATCATCCACTGGTATTCTGAAATCGGGCACTACCTCAAAGGTATCATCTGGTAATTCCTCAAAACCAAACGGAAGCAATGCCCCAACTCGACGTGGTGGCGCTATCAAGTTGAAACCCTCCGAACTCTCCCATCCAACCACGTTGGAAGCTTTCTTCGCTCTATCATTCCAACAGCAGAAGGATCGTGCCATCAACGAATTTCTGCAGCATTGTTTGGGCGAACGCGCCACGTTTCACGAGGGTATCAACAAGCCGCACACCGCAAGCACTACCCAATCAAGGGGGCAAGCAGCCGCTGATTTGGCCGTGTTAGTGAAACATCTTGGGCCGATTGTCGTGTTGAAAAAGTTTGGTGTATTGGCTGAAATAGAAAAGACGTTATTGCCACAAGGCTTGGGTGCGGTCTTTGGAAATGGTGTAGGACGTGGCGTGAATCCCGGTGGTGGAATGAGAAAGATTGCCAGCACTGCAAGTTTGGCCAGCATGGATTCTGACCGTGTCGCAGATTACACTAGTGTGATATCCACGAACTCTAGCGTTGGAACCGACTCGAAGAGGGGGAAATCGACACCTGCCAATGCTCGCGAGGGAGCACTACTTTTCCTTCGTGCGTTGTGTGAGTTGGGGTTAAAGTCTATCGAACCGTATGTGGTGCCCATGTTGGCTGCAGCTCTGGACGAATGTGGTTCGTCCGTCAGTTCGCTTCGGGAGGCGGCGGAGGAAGCATCCGAGGCGATTGTGTCAATTGCTAATCCGTTGGCTGTGCCGTTACTCATCATTCCAGTTTTATTTGAAGCGTTTCACAGCCCGGAATGGAGGGTTAAGTCGACGGCGTTGGAACGATTGGCTCAGGTTGCGGGTCTTGCTCCAAGTATGACGTCAAAATTGCTCCCAAAGATTATTCCTACGGTTACGAGTCAGATTTGGGACACCAAGCCGCAGGTGACAAGGGCCGCCAGTGCTGCACTATTGGCTGTGTGTCAAACAAATGATAACCCTGATGTCAAGCCAGCAATACCCGCCGTGGTACACGCCATTTCGAAACCTGCTGATACCTATAAGGCCGTTGAGGAACTCATGTGCACGACTTTTGTTGCCACTGTCGATGCCAGTACTCTCTCTATTCTGTGTCCCATCCTTAGCCGTGGTCTCAAGGAGAAGAATGCAATTCGTAAACGATCGTGTTGCGTCGTTATTGAGAATATGTCTCGATTGGTCGATTCGCCCAATGCTGTCGCACCCTTTGGTCCATTATTAGTTCCAGAGCTTAAAAAGGTTGTCGAAAATGTGCAGTTTGAAGATATCCGAGATATTGCATTAAGTGCTCTTCAGTCTTTGACGCGTGCATTAGGGCACTCTGACATCGAAAGCGCGATGGCCTCAATCATGCGCGCTGAAGCCGAAAAAGCAGAGGAGGAACAGCGACGCATAGAGGAAACATTGGAAGAATTGCGCATAGCTGAAGAGGAGCAACGCCAGAAGGAAGAAGAGGAACGTAAACGCTTTCGTGAGGCTATGGACGCACAGCGTATACTCGACAACCTAGAGCAAGAGGAAATGGAAAAGCAAAAAGAAAAGGAAATGCTGAAGAAGGAGCAGCAGAAAAAGAGCACTAAGAGTGCTGCGGGAAATTGCCAGGGATGTGGCCTGAAGAAGTGTAAGAAGACTTGTTTGTTTTACCCAGGAAATTAAGAGACTTTCCGTTGGCCTTTAATTGTTTTTAAGATTAGAGAAAATCACCTTGGTATCTATGCATTCGGAGTGATGCTTTCAAACGTCGGTAGCTCGAACATCAACAAGGAACAGCGCACATCCGATTATGACGATCCTGGTATTCGAACTAAATGCATAGCTGATGATCAGTGTATGACAAGAGCGAAAGTCATCCCCAGACAACGACAAAAACTCACGCTGATCCGCATATCTCCACAGGATGCTTGGCGAAATAAAGCCATCTACTTCGTGTATGATTCCTGTCTTAGTAGCATCTGCAAACTCCAAAGATTTAACAACCTTGGCTCCATTCAACGTGACTCCACCATCCTCTACATTTCAAGGGAAAATGTGATGTGGAAATGAGAAGTGATGTGATATGACACTTAATCAAATGCTTATCACATAACGACGATACCTTTGCCACCAACTCCAAAAAACCCTCCTGATACACTTCTCTCTGCAGGTACTGCACCCCCCTCCGTGATGACACCTCCGGAATTGAACAGCTGCTCCGCAGTCACCGGCTCAATGATGATGTGATACGAGGCAATCTTCTCTGCAACCTAAAGCGTGATTCATCCAAATTTATTGAGACACGAAATCATTGGTGTCACCTAAATAACAGCATGTATTTGTATTTAGTATTTACCTCGGCATTGCGGATATCATCCAACTGCAATCTTCTCTTTTCCCCCAAGGCGACAAACGCGTCACTGTTGGGAGCGAAAATCGTGAATCCAACGTCTGACTTGATGATTTTCTTCATGACATCGGCATTCTTGGCGAGGAGGGCAGAACAGAGAGGATAATTAGCAGCGAGGTACTCTTCCACATCGCTTGCGCAGTTGAAGATGGCGGCTCGATTGCGCATGCTTACTCGTTGTGAAGAAAAGGGAGCATTTTGAGGTCGAAATGCAACGGATATACCTACGATACTGGACATCCAGCAGAGATAGATGGCGCGGGCGGCAACCATGGTGACGACTCCCAGAGCCAGAGATTGAGACTGGGCTTGACATCTCTATCATCTCACATGCATCCTGCCTCATCGTTATCCCTGTGTGTGCTCTTGAGGCGCCGACCGAATGCTGACGTCAGTACTGTCTTTTCTCCCGCCAAAAATCAACTCATCTCTCTATTTATTATTTCGGAAGTGGTCCCCATGAGATTATTCCGACTGCTTTTAACATCGGCCGCAGTAGTCATGGCCACTGCATATGTGCCTCCTCACATGGAGCTTCCAGCCGGCTGGACTGATGTTGCAGCAGCAACGGTAAGATTGGTCAACGTAAATAGTCTCTAAACCTCAACGCCCTCTTTGTGCAATAATTATTGTCCTACTCGTCTCTGATATGTCTGACGCACTGCGGTTGTCTCTGCGCACCTTGAAACATCTACTACCTCTCCCATTCGCAGCTCATCCCTCTCGAATTTAGATCCAAGGCGGCAGCTGTATTGGAGGGGGATGACTCGCCGATTGTACTAGAAACTGCTTGCATGTCCGCGGCGGATGTCATTAGAAAGCATGCCGGTGAACACGGTTGCATCGCATTCGCAATCCGACGACCGGGTAAAATTTCACCTGCTGTTAATCTCTCTAATGACGTGATGCGTCGAAATGACACTTTTTTTGCTCACAATTCGAAACGCCGTGTATAATTATCATTTTTAGGATGATCTCTGTGCCGCGAGGAAGGCAAAGGTGTGTGATGATGATTGTTTGTCAGAAGCTTAGTCCCGGTCGTAGCCTCATGCATTTAACTCAATAATTTCGTTCAATATCTTCTAGCTCTTGTCGACCTTGCGGAAAGAGAGGACAAGCCGCTAGAAGGCTTTGGTCTCTTTGGAGTTGTGAAGGAGGTGGGGGTCGACGACGAAGGTTTGGCTGAATTTCAATCTGATTTCTTTCCACATCCGCTGTATCGTGACGAGCAGTACGTATTCATGGTCTCTAGGTTTCATTGCTCACTGTTACTGGTTGGTGCATGTTCAATACATTCTCCACTGCTTCATGTTTTAGGGTGTCATTCTACTCAGCGTTGGGATCACGAAAGCTCTCCTTGACAACATGGAACCCGTTCAAACTTTGGAGAGGCATGCGAGAGGTCTACCAAAGGTTGAAGGCGAAGAAAATAAGTGGGAATCTGAAAGGAGAAGGGTTGATTCAAGGCGGGATTATCATATTTGACAAACATGGAAAGGCACGATATGCGTACAGGGAAGAAACCGGGTCAGAGATTCCCATTGACGACATTGTCCGTGCGGTGAAAATGGTTAGGGGTGATAGTTAGATTGTTGTAAAACGGGAGATGGTGTCGCCGATGAATGACGCTACTTTGGCTTCTACTTCACTTTTTGTTAACAGAGGAAAAGCAAAAGTACCCGATAATGCAGCGACGCCACAACCGGAGAAGCGACAACTATCATGACTTGGCACTGTTTAGAACTGCGATATAGTATTACTTCATGTCATACCATCCCCACTCGTTAGTTCTGGACGACTGCTCTGCAGTTATCTCATTCGCACACATCATCTCTCATAACTACACGCGCCATTGCGGTTACCTGAATGCCGACATCAACCCCTCGATTGGATTACGACTCCGTTGTATAATCCATTCAATTGCATCATTGAAAACAATGGTAATGTTTTCGTCGGTCTCACCGCCCGTCAAATTGTGATACATGCCTGTGTATTTGTTTCGTGTGCGCCCGGAAAGAATGATGAAAAGGCAAGAAATGCAGGATGAGATGTCGGTGAATTACCGAGGCATGCAATCAAACTATCAACAACCACGAACGCGAGAGGGAGAGAGACGCCTACCTTTGTACAATTTAATCTCCTTATCCTTCGACGGGGACTCATTGTACAGCATTTCCGAAACCTTGGGACAAGTCACGTAGTCCTCCAGTCCGTGCAGCACCAGGAACGGCGCATCGAACTCGCGCACCGTCGCCGAGATGCGCTTCGTCGCATCGAGCAGCTCCCGCGCCGTGGCCAACCGCGGTTTCCTCCCGTACTTGGTGGGAACGCTCAACGCCAATTTCATCTTATTCTTGTCCTTGAAGGACAGCTCCGGCAAATCGCCGCGCGACGGCGCGAGGGGCAGTGCGCTCAGCGGGCTCACCGATCCCGGCTCGCCCACCACCCTGTAGAACAGCCGCACGACCCAGTTGGGCGGCGCGACCAATATTTTCACCATGGGCGCGGCGAATATCACCCCCTCGTACATTTTTCCGTGCTGCATCATGATATCGTACGCCACGGCTCCGCCCATGGATTCTCCCATGAGGAACATTTTTTTGCCCGAGAGCTTGGCGTGGGTCCGAGCCGCGTGCGAAAAGTACTCGTGCGCGTCGCTCACCAGCTTGGTCCAGCACGGGATCAGCGCGTTCGCGCCGTCCGATCGACCGTGTCCCTCGTACTCGATCGCGACCACGGCTATTCCGCGCTTCACGAATCGTTGGTACTGTATCCTCTTGAGGAAGGAGGTGTTGTCCATGTATCCGTGGAGCAGGCAGACCACGGCCCGTATCGGGCCATTGTGTTTGGGCGTCATGGTGGACGTGAGCAATGCCATTCCTCGATCGTTGATCCAGTAGGATTCTTCCAGTTCGACGTCGTCGCATCGTAGTTCGGGAGGCAAGTGCGGTCGCTTTAAGAATTCGGTCCACAGTCGACGGCGGGACTCGCCGGAGTCGTTGATGCGAAAGGAGTAGGGGATGGCGATGGATGCGATGACGCTGAATTATTATATTGTGCGCGCACGACAGTGGTTGTACAATGATTCTTCAGATTATGTTGCAGCGTGATGCGCAGTTGACACAGCGGCTATGATGTTGGTGCACTAGTACTCACGTGATGAATAGCAATAGCGGCGGCCAGAGGAGGACCAAACCGTAGAGCAGGACTCCAATGACTAGGATTTCAAGTCTTGATATTCGAGCTATGGAGAGAGAGAGAGTAGAGAGTTGGTGCGGTGTGAGAAGAAGAGATTCCGTGTCGCACTTTAATATACTGCGATATCTTACGCTGTGGGATGGCGGCTATTAGTGCGTCTTCCGTCGTCGTCGTCATCGTCGTCGTCGTCGTGGTGGTTGTTCTTGTAGAGATAGAGATACGATACACCTAGATACGTACACTCTCTGTCGTCGACCCATGTTCGCGCCATTTTTCAATTTTTGAAGGAGGAAGAAACACAACAACAGCAACCACGAAGAATCCATCGAATTCCGAACCATGGACTCGAATTACAATGAGGACGATGACGAAATTGAAGACGATGAAAATGACGACGATGATGACTGTGATGATCAAATTCCAATCGCTGTTCCGGTGGGTGCCTTGATGAACAGCAATGACGACGATGACGACGACGACGACGACGAGGACACTGGGGAGGATGTTGATGACGATGACGACGGCGACGAAGAAGAAGATGCGACAGCTGAAATAGACGAGTCAATGATTGAGGCTGACGAGGGAGGGGACGATGTCGTCAACGAAGATGCCGAGGAAGAGGATGCCGGAATTAGCAGTGCTGGCGGAGACATTCTCGTGGAGGACGATGACACCACCGGCTCCTCCTTTTGCGGACCAACAACAATCATTGACAACGCCGAAACTTCCATCATAAATAGGGGCAAAAAGAAGCGATGCGATAGTAGCGATTTGTCGGAATCGTCAACGAAGAAAAAGAAGGCAAAGAGAGATAGTCTGGACAGCAGCATCCCCAACGACGACGACGACGACGATGAAGACGAAGACGACAACCACGGCGGAACGGGAAAAATCAAAAGGGTTTCCACAAACCTCACCACGGGATTGACCATCCCATTCCGTACCGTCAAACGTCTGATGAAGAACGATACCACCATTGGCATCGTACAGAATGATGCAGCCATTGTGGTCACGGCGGCATTGGAAATGTTTGTCAAAGATTTGGCGCGAAAGAGTTTGAAGTTGGCGAGCAATAATGGAAGGAATATTATCAAGTATGAAGACGTGGCCACGGTGCGGGCGAATGAGCGCTCGCTTAGTTTTTTGGATTTGTTGTTACCGTGAAAGAATGAATTTGTTGTGGGGGGGGGCAGGGAAAGGGCAAAAAGGCCTCATCCACGCTGCGAATGTTGTAATTATTAGAAACAAACATCACTCAGCTCTCTCACGCTCTCCAACTTTTCCAACCTTGACAAAAAATCATTCGGAACGCTCGGCAGCGGTTCCTCCAACATACCCAAAACTCCACCCCAACTTCGCATCTCGTCCTTGTAGCACGTGGGAGGTTTGTGAAACGACAATACTGCCGACTTTTGCATGTGCGTCACGACATTGACCAAAGGCAGCTGATGTTGTTCGCCTTGTAGAAACAACTTCCCGAGGACCTTACTTTGTACTTGATCAAAGGTGCTATCGAGACATTGGCGTTCGGCTTTGGCAAATGTTGGACTTTCGACAAGATCGTAAGTTTCGTCCAGAATATAGGAAGCAAGCTCGTCGCTGGGTGCGGTCACCACCTTTGCTTCGTTGTCCAATAATAATTGATCCTCGGGGGGGATGACAAACTTCACAAGAGAGCTCGCATTGTCGTTACCGCCTTTTCCTTCGATAGCATCGCGTATGCGATGGAACCACGAACAAACATCGGCCATGGTCACGGACTCCACCTCAAAGATGTCCCAATCTTTCAATACTTCTCGAACTTCCCCGGCGACCGATTGGGCCAATATTGGTATGCCCCGTGCGAATAGATAATGATATGTTTTTGTCAAGACAGTTTGATGCGATGCGTGGTAACCACTTGCTGTCATTATTGTTGCTCCTTCACTGTTCTCCTCCTCATTATCTTGTTCGTCTCTTAATAATCTTCCCCCCAGTAAATTCACTTGAACAGTTAACATCAGGAAAATAATAGTGTGCGCATAGATTGTTGTGACAAGACGCGTTACTGACTTGTCCTTAACATCATTCCACAGGGTGCGTTCCTTCTCTCGTACTACGGCAGTTTCATTCTCTCCGCATTCCTCTGGATTATTGGTACTGTTCGTCTCCAACAACAACAATTCCTTCCTTCGGCTTCTCAGCCGTTTCAATTCCTCCGTCTCGCTGCTCACGTCCGTCTCCTTCCCGACGGCCTGCTTCAAGGTTGGTAAAAAGTCCATCATGGCTCGGGAAACCTCCAGTCGACATCGTCCCATTCTCAATGCGCGTTCGTGTTCCATCACGGCAGAGTATTGATCGCCATTCTTCGTTCGTTCATAGGAACGTATCCCCGTCACTGTCATGCCCGTAGTAGACGCTGCCGACGATCCGGTGGTGGTGCGCATATTATAGTTCGTGGCAAGGGACGCCGCCTTTGGAACTGCATTATCATTATCGTTGTCGTCGCTGTCGTCCTCGCCTCTACTATTCGCGACGACAGAATGATGATGATGGGAATAATCATCCATAATAGGAGGAGAAGGTCGATGCGACCGATGTTTATTGTGACCAGCCGCACTACTGCTCCAGTGCTCGCGCGATCGTCGGGAATGTCGTCGTCGTCGATTCGATTGGATGGAATAATTATTGTTCGTTGTGGCTGCTTCGTCGCGTGCCATCATCATCTCCTGAGAAGGGCCTCGTCGTCCTCCTCTCCTCGTGCCAGTGGAGGAGGATGATGGATGATTGTCGGCGGCGGTCCATTCGTAGTACAGCGAATCATTTTCTTCTTCCAGTTCCTCGTCATTATTTTCTCCTTCTTGAAAGTCGACGTCGTTCTCGTACTTGTAATTGTAGGTGGTGGTGGTGTTGTCGTTGTCGCCAAGGTATAATACATTCCATGCCCAGCTCCCCAGGCGATAGGCCCCGTACACTACCGCGGCCGTCGTTGCAATGGTGGCCAATGGCGAATGGCGATGATGATGATGCCGATGGTTGCTGCGGCCGCGGCGGTGGGAGGAGGGGTCGAAGAGGTGCCGATTGGGGTCGTACATCATAATATGGGAGGAGCTGGCGCGTTGATTGTCTGGGACGAAGACGATGCGCCCGTTGTTCCCGCCAGTTCTTCGATCCACGACTGCCGAGGAAAATAAGCTCAATCGTCTTCATTTTTTATCATTTCATTCACAATTCACATTCACTAGATAGTATCATACCCAACGCCAACGCAAAGTGGACCACCATATCAAAACGCTTCGTAAAAGATTGATAATGGGCTTTTTGAAGAATGCATTAACTCCCCCCGCGACGAAAAATCGAATTCCCCAGCAGCAGCAATACTCTGGAACTACAGCCGCAGCCCCCGTCAATCCCACCAGTTATGGTTATGGCGCGCAACACCATCCTCAATACACGGCAGCCGCCGCCGCAACAGCCTACACTGCCGGAACGACATCAACGACCACTTCTACAACCTATAATCACGTTCCTGCAACGAATCCAGCGTATCATCATGGTCATGGCACACCAACTGACAACAACACCACCTACTACCCCAGCAACTACAACTACAACTCAAACACTCACAACCACACGAGCAGTAGCAGTAACGGTAACGACGATGAGGCCAACTTTTGGGAGTGCCCGTCCTGCAACTATGCCAAGAATCTCAATTCCAACACCATTTGTGGCGGTTGCGGCGCGTCCATGCCACCCGACATGTTAGAATGCTTTGCAGAGTCTTCGGGGGGAGGATACAGTCCTACTACTACGGCTACTACTACTGACGTCCATGGGGGGTATTCTTACAATTCAAATACGAATCAGACGAACATTGGGAATTCCATTACTGCGGGATTGAACAAACTGAGCATGGGAGGAGGAACCGGTGCCAAACTTGCCAATTCAATTACGACACAAATGAACAAGCTCAATCTCGGAGGAGGAGCAGGTGGAGGCGCGACAGGTGTAGGTGGTGGAACCTACGGTAGCAACTTTGGCGGTGGCGGCGGCGGTTCTGCTGGAGGAGTCATGAGAGTGCCCATCCCCGCGGGCATGCATCCTGGACAACAAATCAAGGTTCGGTCACCAGATGGCAAGGAGGCGGTCAAGACGATTCCACCCCAATCGGAATGGTTGTATGATGGAGCGAGGCCGTACTTCCGCATTCAAGTTGGCGGCGTCAATCCTCCGTCAACACCGTCGTACAATCCTTATGCCAATCAGCATGCAACTACTACTACTCCTTCTACATCCTACTACGGTGGTATTACTCCACCTTCGCACACTACCACAACCACCACCACCACCACCACATCCGGAGTTATGAGAGTTCCCATACCCAATGGCATGCAGCCTGGTCAAATGATCAAGGTGAGATCTCCGAACGGGACGGAGGTCGTGAAAACCATCCCTCCTCATTCAGAATGGCAGTACGATGGTGTCAAACCCTTCTTTCGAATACACGTCGGTGCCGACACCATTTCTTCGCCTGCATCCTACAATCCCTATGAGACAAGCAACAACAACATTTCCAATCCATCGAATACATCATCTACAGTGATGATCGTCCCTCCCCATACCACATCATGGCGCGAATTTCATTGCACGGCGCCCTCCCACTACGACCCTCCGCCGGCGGCCTTGCGTTCCGTGCCGTGCACTCCTCGGGGCATGGGCTCGGGCCTACCTCCCAACGGACGACACAAGGCCCTATTAATCGGAGTGAACTACAAAAAAACGCGTGCCGAGTTACGAGGATGCGTCAACGATGCGAAGAGCATGCAAGACTTGCTCCGACGGAATGGCTATCCCGATGACGGATCGCACATGCTGCTATTATCGGATGAATCCAACCGAGGGAGAGAGTATCAACCCACCACGGAAAACATCATGAAAGCGTTCAAGTGGTTGATGAAGGATGTACGTGGGGGCGACATACTGTTCTTCCATTTCTCGGGACACGGAGGGCAGGTGCCGGATAAGACGGGGCACGAAGTCGATGGATTCAATGAAACGATTGTGCCGGTGGACTATTCCCGAAGCGGCCAGATAACCGACGACGTATTGTGGGGTAGCCTCGTCTACAACTTGCCCGAGGGAGCGCGACTTACTGCTCTAATGGATATGTGTCATAGGTGAGCTTTGCGACGGCGTTGCGTCATGATATCTTGGGACACTTTACTTCGCGTACTCACCCAAGGAATGATGGTCGGCATTTCTATGTAGTGGAACTGGGCTGGATCTTCCCTATGAGTATAACGTCAATACCCGACGGTGGACGGAGGATGTGAATCCCGCACATTCCTCCGGAGATGTCGTTCTATTCTCGGGATGTGAAGATTCCCAGACAAGTGCGCATGTAAGCAGAGGATACGGCAATAACGCTGGCGGGGCAATGACTCAGGCATTCACCAAAGCGTATCAAACAACCGCCGCCAACTCGACCTACCATGAGTTTTTGGACGAAGTTAAGAGGCAGTTGAAGATTCGTAGATTTAGCCAGCGGCCGCAGCTGACGTCGAGTCAGCAGTTTGATGCCAGTTCGAGGATATTTACATTGGGCTATCGCAGTTCATCGGGTGGCATCCCTAGCTTTATCGAACCAAATCATAATCCAATGATTGGAAGGGAAAAGAAGAGGCACATCCGACCTGCTCGACAAGGACAGGTGTTCGGCGGCGGCGGCGGTGGTAATAACATGTTTGCATTCGGTGCTGCCGCCGTCGGTGCTGCCTTAATTGCGGATGCATTGTTCTGAGTTTCGTCGGTTATCCATTGTTACACACCTATTCTGATACGGATTGTCGGGATTTGCGTGTATGACAGCTACTTTCTAGACGTGTAATTATAGCCAACTATAATCCTTACTTTGCATGTCAGCAATAGAAATTGTACCGTTGTAATGCCCAATGAATGTGGAATCATTCATCAACGGTCAATTTAGAGAGTAAAACTCAAAACGTTAGTGAAGACTTGCGTTCAACCGACTGTATACATGCTGGAGTCGAAAGCAGACCGATTTCCTCCCAATTTCATTTCCTTCTCTTCATTTTTCTGATGATCTTCTTCAGCGGCACGATATTTTTCCAACGCTTCACGTAGATGTTGGTTATCTTCTTCGAGTTTCGAAATGACACGCTTCAAGCTGGCAATGAAGGACCTCTTCCGGTCTCTCGTCATCTTCGCATGCATTCTATTCCGCTCTCGTCTGTAATATGATATGAGAATTTAAGATCACCATTAACATCGGCATGCGAATTGAAAGATGTCAATCACTTGACCTCTCCATCACCTCACCTCAGTGATTCTAGTTCAGATTTCGACAGCTGCTGTGGCTTGTAATTCGCATCGATGTACACACCCGTCTTCCAATTGATCTGAGTCTTCCCTTCTCTGCCAGTGCCACCGACTAAGGTCACCTGACCTTTGATGTTAAGCTCCATTTGTGGCGACGGATCCATTTCATCCAACGAAAGGAAACGCGTACGCTTGCATCCGGAAAGTTGAGGCTCAAGGGATGCAGATGTCGTTGACGCTGGTGCGTCGTCGGGCAGAATCTCATCGTTCTCACCTGAGCCTTGACACAAACTTACTCTCGTCCCCGAAAGCCCTAACAATATGGAAGCAACTCCACGCTCTTGTATTTTTTGTTTGAGAAGTCTGCTTTCCTCTTCAAGCTGATTCATTCGCACTCTGAGCAATTGGAGTTGTTCTTTCTTCCGCGCTCTGGTTCTACGAGCGTGTTCCTTGTTGCGCTCGCGATTTTTGCATCGAATATCATCGTCATCCGACATTACTTTGGTCTCCAATCCGTTCCTTTCCTGTGATGTTGTCGATTCATCGCCATCGTTTACCTCCTTCCTCCTCTGTTGTCGGCTGCACGTCGTCGTCGACTTCCGACGTCGTGCGTCATGAAAACCCGTACGAAACACACACACTCCAATCTTTGGAACAGATGGGAACACCAAAAATGTTGCGTAGGAATAAATAATACGCAGGTGGGATCTTCACAATTGAAGTTGGAACTGCTGCGACATCTGCAGCCAGGAAATGCGGAAATCTGAGTAAAAAATTTGGTGAGGAACGGGATTGAAACGGTCTGGCCCTGCAACATAAGACTGTCTAAGCAAGAACGCACAGTCGCTATTTTGGCGGGATCCCTAAAACGGACGAAAAATCGCCGATCGATCACATCAAGCAAATTTTCGATGTAACCCATCAAATTAACTGTTGTCATTCCATCTTTCTACTTGTTCCATTGTAGAGTCTCCAACTTTGTCCTGAAACAGAATCAGGGTCAGACTTCCAACCAATCCTTGCCAAAAACTCCTACTTACCTTGAATTGTATTATAATAATTTGGAAGATTGCATTGCAACCACCCAGTTGTGTTGTTCCTCTCACATTCGATCCACAGATTTCACTGCGAATAATAGAGAGAATAATCAATAATCACCCCACCCACCACTACATAAGAATAGTAGAGCATCCTCATGTCAGTGGCGTCTTCAGCAATTGCTGCTGCCTTTCAGGCATTCATTGCACCATTTTCTCCTCTTTGTCTAAATAGGAGCAGGGATAATTCAACAACAATGACACCAACTATGACGAGGACAACAGCAAAGACGGTGACACCAACTACTACAACAAGGGCAACAGCAAAGACAATGACACCAACTACACAATGACGGCAACAGCGATAATGATGACACCAACTACTACCACGATGGTGACAGCAATAACGACAACACCAACTATGACAACAGCAACTACGGCAATGGCAATGGCAACAACAATAATAACAACAGGGACAGGGAAGGAGAAGGGGAGAAAGAATCGTATACGAGCTAAAAACTA
>JALLBB010000181.1:0-20712 GCA_036939735.1 Discostella stelligera | reverse complement strand
CGGGGTTTGAGTCCCTAACAGTTGCTGCTACAATAATTGCGCCGTATGTTCGCACCCCAAGCTAATTGCCCCATCACCATACGTTCACACCCAATTAAGCAAGTCAAAGAAATGGCTTGCTGACATCTACTCGTACGAGCTGAGCAGCATACGTACGGGGAAGTTAGATCTCACCGCGTAGTCTCGCTAGCGGACCGCCATGGAGGAGTAATCTGGACTCGCAGAACCCTGGAAAAATACACTTTTGTTGAACAGTCTTTTAGCCATTAAGCTAACATGACGTCATTATAGCTTAGGGCTAAAAGACTGTTCAAAAAGTTCCCTCCCACTTCAGGCAGAAATTTGATCAAAAGTTTTGCCCCCTTGATTGAGCTTTGGAAGGGTATGTAGGAATCAGTACCGCATCATGTAATGCGTCAACTAAGGCATCCATTTTCAGCCCAGCAGCACAACATCACAATGAATCAGTAACAATGACATTAGAGTAAAAATTATGGTTTAATTATAATAATGAAATATTATGACTGTGTTTGTACTCTTGCCTCACCTAAGTAATTGAATAAGTCATGCCAAAAAAATTAGTTCAAACAGCAATTCCATCATAATCTCTTTCTTCATGGCTTCTATGTCTCATCTCAAAGACAATTTGAGTCATTTCAAAACATTTGTCACATCAAACGCTGTCAAATGCTGTCAGTGCCGGCCATAGTTCTGAGCATGATGTAGAGGTGGTACAAAAAGAATCAAGTCAACTCAAAACTTGGGATCAAAACTTAGCATCAAACCCACTACTGGATCTGGTTTAAACCCTCCAGCAATGCGGACAACAACAGATGTCAATTCCAAGTTATTTTTTGGTGAGAATACCAAACTTGGCATTCAAAACTTGGAAGTTGGCAACAAAAATCCTGCCTGGAAACATGCCCTTAGTGCACCTTTTGGTGTCATACGACACCTTTTCAATATTGGGATGTATCACAAGATTTTAACGCCTTCTGCAACATAATGGAGCAGCAGGAGAAGGCTTGAGAAGCCTATGACCTATTTTTCTCCTTGATGCCAAGCCCCTAGGCCGGGTGTGCAAAGTAAAAGAATTAACTCTTCCAATTGTTGCATGAGTGTGTAACATAACCCAGTTGAGCTAAAAGCTCCCCATAGTTCAGGACTATGGTATATAAAAGCAAACACTCCTCAGAACATAAATGAATGGGGGAACTGATAACTGCATAGGTAAATCCTAGCCAAAGATTACAAATCCAGAACCTGTCTTGAACCCTTAACCTTGCAAATTTTTATATGCTAACAGAGCAGCCATCATTTTGGGTTTTTGATGCAAATAATAATGATATCCATAGAAGGTAGAAGATCAATGAAATGGATAAGGTTTATGAACTTTGACCTGCCATGCTACAGTTAGACTACAACCGCCTTCGCTCCTTCTTGCCCCCCACTCCTTTCTCATTCTTCTTTTTCTTCAAGCCTCCAGCTACAGGAGTCTTATGATTCTCCCCATTCTGCTTTCTCTGAACCTCCTTTTTGTACATGATGATTTCCCGCCGCTTTGCTTCATCAGGCCTTTCTTTCTTCTTGTTGGATATTGACCTTGATCCGTGTTCCTTTCTCAAGTAAAAGTCCATTGCATCGGATTCTCCAAAAACTTCACTTCCTCCGCCCACTGCATCTACATTACCGCTTCCTCTGCCAATAACAAAATCTCCATCTTCATCCTCTTCCATCATGGCACTCAACTGTTTCTTGCTCTTACGATTGCGCCCACCCTGCCCTACCGAGCTCTCGTGCCCGTCCTCAACGTTGGTTAGCATCCTCGTTAGATCCCCCGTTGAATTCGCATGTTTCATCATCTTGCTCTCCGAGCTGTTTCCACCATCCGCGACGTTGAACTTTGGCTTGGTACGGACTCGTAAGTGATGATGACGGTGCGGATCACGAAGCTTGGCTTCAGTGAGCGCCCTGTCTTTGCCAAATACGCCCGTATTACCAGCAACATCAACATTACTCTTGGCAAGCAGCACATCCTTGAAAGAGGGACTCTTCTTCATTCCCCACACGCTAGCGGGAGGAGTCGTCTGGACCACCGATGAAGATATTGTCCAGCTGGACGTGCCGATGGACGGAGTCGAGACAAGCGTTGCCGACTCCCCGTCCTCATTCGTAAAGTCGTTATCATCAACACCGACCATAAACAGTTCGTCATCTTCAGCCGCACCAGTAATCCCATGATGTTTGTCCGATAAGATCTCGAATGAATCTTCAAATAATTCATCACTCTTTTCCTCGTCCTCCTTCACACCCAACTCCTCTTCACTACCACTTACGCTATCCTGTCCCGCATTGTCATCATAATCCTCACTGTCTGATTCGTCCTCGACTATCACCTCATGTGCATTATCACATACAACTAAGTCGGGAGTGGAGGCACACCGGCGCAATGTGCGTGATGGGAAACTCATGGCACGTACCATCTTCTTCTTCTCGCAGCCAAATGAAGAGGATTTGCTTGTATTGGCAAGACGAGCAATTGTATTATTGGAAGATGCACCAGCGGCCTCTCCTCCAATGGTCGCACTTCGTGGACGTCGCTCCTTTTTATTATTACTAGATGGACCACGAATAACAAACACACAATCATTATTGGCGGAAGAATTGTTGGTGGTCGGGAGGGTCGCGGTGGCGGCAGATTCCGCAAGATTCATGTTCTCTTCCTCGGCTATCATTTCCCACTCTGGAGGATAGCTTGGACCATCGTCTTCCGAGGTGGTAGTAGCGTCGAGGGGTGGTGGTACAGGATTCCCCACCGCTGGCCAGGTAGAATCGTTCATCATGATCTCGGTTGTCATATTTGTCAATATAATTTTGCAAGTCTTCTATGGAATATTTGAATCTGCGAAAAAGGTGGTCGAAATCGTTAGTAGACAAGATAATGACATGAGGTCACTATCTATTGATATTGGCAGCGTCATGCGAATTGTGAATCTCGCCTCTCACCAATCTGCGAAACAAAACACAATGTCGAATCTATTGCTATTGGAATTGCGATGGGTGGTAGTAGATAATCCTGAACCTTGGATGGCTCTTGCAAATTACGAGAGCAAGCTACTGGTGCTATGCAAGGAAAATATCTTGTTCTTGTATTGATTCTATCGAGAGACGTGCGAGTGTAATCATGTGAATCATGACACGCCTTGAGCTGATCTTGAGCTGAATGTTCCTCAACCAAATTTTTGTTTTTTTGTGGTGGTGGTGGTGCATGCTCTAGAGAGAGGTATCGTAGTGTGTAAAGTATCTAGCTGGTGACGCTGGCATTCGCCGGCGTTCGCTTTCTTGACGCGATCGAGCAGGCAGGAACTCGTAATTCGTAATATTAATTCCACTGTCAGTTTTTTAGCGGCGAGATTTTGGCGGACTCGACCACGACGAGGGCTGGTCGCGCGCGTCCCTTGCCGATCCCAGCCACGAGAGTCACGAGAGTACGTTGCCAATCCCCATTAACGTCCTCGCCCGCATTCCAGTACTATCCCGGCATCACCATGAAGAAGACAAGAATCGTCGCCCGCGTCAAGGACAAGACCGGCATTGCCAAATCCAAGAACCGCTCCGAGGACTTGGACGACCTTCGCTCCAAATATCAACAATTTTCCAAAAATCTCAAATTCTTAATTACGACTCTGACCAACAATCACGCGGCGTTGGTTTCACACAGCAAGGCTAGGCTGGAAGTCGCCAAGGCGATAAATTCACTTACGGTCGATACGCCATTGTTCAAATTGGCGGGGGATATACCGGCAACAGCCGTGGGCACCACGGACGGGGGAGGGGACGGAGGAAACGACGCCGCCGCGCAACCGACCAACACCACTAGCGACCTGGCAACGACCACCCAGGAACATCCCACCTCTTACGCAGCCATTCATTTACAGCTACATAAAAAGAATAAAATGTACCACGACAAATACAATGAACATATTCTTACTTATGCAATCGAATGGGAACGTATCCTGAGCACGCGCATCAAGGGCCATCTAGCCCAATCGGAGAAACTACGCCTCGATCTGGATCATTACGGACGCAAGGTGGAAGATCTAAGCAAAACTATCAACAAGACCATGGCCAAGGGTAAAAATATCGATGACAAGGAAGTGGACAAGCTAAAACGGAATGAACAAAAGTTGGTGCAGGCGCGTATTGAGTATGATCGATTCATTAATGACCTGTGTGTATTCATGGAAGAAGTGTTGGAACGGGGGTGGAAGGATCTGCACCCACTTCTGGTGAAAATGGCTCAGTTTGATACCACGCTGAGCAATGAAGAGGCAACAATACTCAAGGGTAGCATGACATCTATCACAACGCAACTGAAAGGAATGGGTGCTCAACATCCCAATTTGAAACCACAGGGACGGTTGAAAGAGTTGGAGACTTGGTCTCTCGAGAGTTTTGCCAAGGCCAATCCTAGTTCCAGGAGCGACTCTCCATTGCTCATAACTCAGGGAGGGGGAGAAGATGCGACATACTTTGCTCCATTGGTCGGGGACAACCCGAACGGCATTGGAGGCGTGCATGGCATACATTCTGGGTTGGGCAGTGGAAGTACCGACGAGTTGAGTGTGGGAGGTGGAGGGATATTTGGTCGACAAATGAGTCGCAACCATAGCTTTGCCAGCAATGCCGGATCAGAGACGAGTCATGGGCAAGTGATGTCTCGTAGTCGGACCAATACAGGGGATGGCAGTTTTAGTGGTGGCGGTGGATACGATTGGTCCACGGGAGGAGGAGGAGCAGGCGGCGGGGGGGGATTGGTCGCAAACAACAACAGGCAATCGAACATTAGCGCTGCGCCTTCTTCGGGAGGTCTTCCTCCTCTCAATCCTTCATACAAGGTTCATTCCTACTCATCGTCCTCCCTTGATTTACGAGCTACATCTAGCATGTTGACGACGATGCAGGCCGCGGCACCTCCACCTACGTTGCAAGACATCTTTAGCTCCAATGCTGGACCCACGACGACATCGACGATGGCGGCTCCGCCACCTGTGGGAATGCCTCCTCCCCCACCCTCCATGCCACCACCTCCACCACCTCTATCCAACACAATGACTATGGCCCCGCTATCGCTTTATGATAACTATCATGCCCCATCGACGCAGCAGCATTACTCCATGAGCTCAATGCCTGCGAATACTAGCGGTGTGATTACTCCACAGAGTGCCCAGAGTGGTAGTTCCAATCCGTTCGATGATCCATTCGGTGGCCCAGCAAAAGGTGGAGCTGCACCTCCTTATTATGGAAACTCGTACACTAGTAATAATCCCACACCGATGCATTCAAACGCCTATGGAGGAGGAGGAGTTGGTGGCACATCCACCAATCCTTTTGGAATGTAAGATCCTCAAAACAACTGGAATAAGGACATTGGTTAGAACAGAGAGAACATTCATTTGTTTGGTTGGCCCATTATTTTGGCGAAACCTTGCGTAACTATCAAGGATCACATTGTCTTGTAGAGGTTTGAAAATTTTGGAGTTGGAGATCGGGAATCGGCAAATATGTTTGCACGCAACATGATTGAACTACTTTTTAGCTTTCTAACTTTGAGTATAGATTTTGTTCATCCAGTACACTGGCGTTCACTCAACATAATAAATAGTGCAACACGAGATGTGAGTGTCACATCGAATACCATGAATATTTCTGATTTGAGAAGCAGCTGTTGGTATTTCTAAAAATCGTATACCTGTCAGAATACCACAGGTGAACTACCGTAAAACATGCAGTATAAGCAACACATTTAATAAGCAACAACAGAAAGCAGTCGAGCACAAACTTTTTTTCATCCTTGTAGACTTATTCCAACCACAGTCAATTTTGTGATCACACCAATCGAAAGCGCTTGATATTAGCTTTCCAGCAACATATTGCTCATGGTACTCCGGCAATTATTGATCGACAAATCGCATGTTGAACCTCAAACAGTTGTTGCTTATTTCCGGTCAATACAACTGCCATGTCTGATGCTTGACACATCATTGGAAAGCTATGCCACTATTTCTCTAGCTGTTGCTCAGGCAGAGGGTTTCCTCTTTGTGAACTTCTTTGATATGCATGGTCAACCAGGTCTCTGTGGGCTTAATTTCTTAACTGATGTTATCTCGTCATCATCATCATTGGCCTCCTCAAAGAAATTGTCATCAACTGCATCAATTAGACTTTTTAATGCATGCTGTCCTGAAGAAATGTCTTCAGCTTTGCTGTCAGAAGAAGAATCATGAGTAGATGGTTTATAATCATCATCTTTGCTATCGTCATAATAATTGTCTTGTTGGTCCTTGGCTGCATCATTGTGGTGGTCCTTGTTCTGTTCTTTGTGCACCTCATCAGAATTGGCGGACTCATCTCCAACATCAACTGCATCAGAAAAATCACCACCAGGAGGAGAAATATCTGATCCAACTGATGCACAAGAGGCAGCAGAGAAGTTTCATGCAGAGAATGGACTGTAGTCAATTCCTGTGGGGAACGTACAGTAACCAATGTTTCAGTTTCAGTCATAGGTACTACCAACTTTGCCATGCAATGTGTGATATGACAAAGAGGGGGTTGCTGTTGATTTTTCTTAGATTGCGGTGGCGTGGTGGCAGAGTATGTAATTCTGTCGTGGTAGGTAAGAATAGAACAGGGGTTGAGACAATGAGGATTAGTTAGGGATGGAGTGGAAATGATCTTGATATGTTGTCAGTATTTTTGATAAGCTGGTGCAATGTATGATATGATAACAGTGTTCATTTTTGGTATTTTAACAGGGAAAAACTATTAATGTGTGGTATTCAAACAGTAGTTATTTCTATCAGTTGTAGTGCAGGACTATTGTCATTGTATTTCAACAGGGATAAATATTGATGGAGCTAAGGCTTCGTGAGTGTTGGCTTCAAAACTTGCCATGGCATACTGTGTCATGCCGCATTTGAAATATGTAATAATTATTGACCCCACCCCTAAAAATCACTCTCTGGTGTAAACTTTCATGTGTGGTGCTGGTTGCTGACCTGCGACAGACAGACAAGTCTGCACTTTCGCGTATTAATTCGTAGTAGTACTAGTCACAAACGTCACCTCGTCTCTTTATCTGCCCGAGAGCCGCATAATTCACAGTGTCATCACGTCGTCGGCGTCGGAGTCGGACCTCGTCTTCATTCAACGATATCGTAGTAGTTCTCTGCGACTGATGAATTATTTTTGCTTCTAGAGTTTTTGGGCGAGGCTAGAAAATAGATTCATTAATCGTCGTCCTCCATCACCTCCTATTTATATTTCCGATCTCGTCTGTGCACGACAGTAACGTGCTCATCCGCGTAAAATATCAATATCAATTGCAATGAGTGAGGAAAAGAAAGAGGCGCCGAGCACCACCGGAAAGGCGGCCAAGCTCGCCCGTCCCAACGTCCTGACACTGGTACCATACCGCTGCGCTCGCGACGACTACGATTCAGGTATTCTACTCGATGCCAATGAAAATGCCTTTGGTCCCACATCGCTTCCATCCAACTCATTAAATCCCTACGACAACGGTATGGAGTTAGAACGATATCCCTGCCCGTATCAGCTTCCACTGAAACAACTATTGTGTGATTATCGCAATAGTAAGATCGTGGGTGCTTACGGAGGGATACGGCCCGAACATGTCTTTTGTGGTGTGGGGAGTGACGAGGCAATTGACATACTGATTCGTATCTTTTGTACTCCGGGACATTCTACTAGCAATGGTTTTGGCGGCGGTGGCGATGCAATCATGATCACCCCACCAACATATGGAATGTACAACGTCTGTGCGAATGTGAATGATGTGAAGATTCAAAGTGTACCGCTCACACCAGATATGGATTTGCGAATTCCAGAGGTATGTTTCTTCATCGTCTCGTTCGTTGCGGAATGTTGTGTGTTCCATTGAAATGCATCAACACCAAATCTGTCAGGCTAATTACATGTCTTGTATTTCATGACACCCAACCACCAACATCAATTTAACAACAGATGATCCAAGCAATTACACCCGAAACCAAACTTATCTTTATTTGCTCTCCCGGAAACCCAACTGCCAAATCCATCCCACTTTCTGATATTCGTTACCTCGCATCCTGTCCATCCTACCGTGGTCTAATCATCGTCGACGAAGCCTACGTTGACTTCAGCTCCGTGCCCTCGGCCACCTCCTTCGTTACCGAGTTTGACAATGTGGTTGTACTCCAAACGCTATCTAAGGCATTTGGATTGGCTGGGATACGTTGTGGCTTTGCTATTGGACCACCCGACATCATTCAACTAATGAATAACGTCAAGGCACCCTACAATGTGAACAAACTTACCAGTGATGCGGCCATGAATGCATTAAAGAATACAGACCAGTTGGAGAAGAATGTGCGGGACATAATCGAACAACGAGCGATGGTAGTGAAGGAGTTGGAAAGTTTGGAGTTTGTACAGAAGGTATATCACAGCGATGCCAACTTTTTGTTGTTCCGGGTGAAGCAGAAGGCGAATGAGTTGTACAAGATTGTAAGTTGAAGATTGGATAAAATTTGAATCATCATCATCAGTGCTTTATTATCATTGGATCTCATTATTGTCGGCACTATTTTCTTCTCTCTCTGATGAACTTTATAGATGGCGGATAGGGGTATTGTTTCACGCTTTCGTGGACGAGAAATGCATTGCGATGAATGCATTCGAGTGACGATTGGCACGCCAGAGGAGAATCGTCAATTCTTGGATATGCTCCAGAGAGTGTACGCAGAGATTGCCAAGTAAATGGGAATCGGATTAGAAACGTTGGGGGAGAAATGTGAACGGATTGTGCATCGTCGTGGTTGAGGAGAGGGCGGGTACACAGTTCTTAGTTCAGTAGACACAGTAAATCAAATTAACATGACGACTGGAATACTTTTAGTATGGAAGCCAGCGAGCTACCTAACTTGTAAGTATCAATATTTACTTCATTAGCAACTAACCGAGAGATTGTATCGCATTTCGTACAACCATCGGCAGTACCTCCGCTTCCACATCTCTTGCAATTCGTTCAACCCTCCCCTCTCTCAGAATAAACATGGTCATTGAAAATCTCTACCATCAGGATGCACATCGCATTATAGAGGTAGAAAACGCACATTTATTCAAGTATGTAAGAAGACAAAGGAAGAGACAACAACCCATGGTATTTCACACATCATTGCCGCACTCACCTTTTCACCCAAGGCGGTATATTCTCTCATCCATTCCAAGTTCTCATCGGACAATATCTTGATCTCCGTCTTGTCCTCAAAATTCTTCTTTAAAAAGCGCCGGTTCTCACTAGGGGTATCAGCATTAATTACAACACATTTTTTTAACATGTCGGCTTTCAATACCCCCGACAATCGTTTCATACCCGTTCGTAATTCGACACTCTTGGGCCGTGGATCGGTGATAACTACGAGAAAGTCGGCCGAGGATGTCGATCGAGATCCCTCCCAGGGTAGGAGACGTAGCATTCCGCCTTTGCCAATAGGCTCTCCATTTTCAACATCTAACAATTCCGCGAAGGGCGTTGTGGGTGCGGGATCTCCCTCGTAGAGACGGGTAACACCTCGAACTAATAAAAAATAAAATTCGTTGATAGAATCGATGTATAGGAAATCACGAGGGAAGAAGTAGACACTATTGAAAACAGTACGAGCGAAAAACAAAGGTAGTGTGGCAATAAAAAATAGACTTACAGACAGCATCGGCATTTTCATTCTCTTGCTCCATCGTCAAGTAGTACCCTCTATCAAAATCTCCCCCCCCAGATCCATGGATCAATGAATTTTCCAACAAGTCCGCAAACCTCTGTCGATCATTTCGCAATTTAATATCCTCGGCTGATAATGATTCTTCTTGTCGATTGCCAATGCCGCTAATAAAACTTCCTCCGAGAACTGTCGCAGCTGCTGCTATTGTTGCCGAAGCATCCTCGTCTCCCTGGGTGAGTTCGCGCTGACGCTTCGCCTCGGCCATTTTGGCCGCCAGATCTTTTTGTTTGTTGAATTTATTATTCCGTTTGCTGATGGCATGCAGCGAGGATGAGGATGACGCTGATGGAAATAGTAGTGGCGAGTAGTAGCATACCCTCGCGTGCATTGGGCGGGAGTTGGTGGTGAACGCCTTCGCCGTGGATAGTAGTAGTAGGGGCGCAAGATTCGTCAGCCACGGTAGACCGAATTGGAGGAATGCGAGAGCGAGCAGCCGCCGGGGCAGAAATGCATTCATGAAGACCATTGCTTCTTGATGTCTAGATAAAATACTGCTGTTTCAATGCTTATATGGGAAATCGGTGCGGTGATTGTTGGTGGGCGAGGTGGCCTACGAGACCCTGTGCAACGGCACCTCCTTCATGGCGGACGGGCAAAAAGTTGCGAGCCACACCACCCCGAGAACACAAAAATGACGGACAGACCGAACAAAAATACGTACAATATCTAATAAAAATCCTGCCAGGATTTATTGCCCTGTTCTGGGGTGATCCTTTTTTGCACCACACATTCTCTTTTCCTCCCTCCTCATTGTTTTGGGGAGGGGCAACAAAACAATCGCAACGGCCTCGCGAATAATATTTTGTTCTTGAGGCCATTTCATGACCCCATCTTACGCCGCCGCCGGTGATAAAGGGAATTGTCCACGCTCATTTGGTGGCTGACCGCATAGGCATTTTTATTTGAGGTGCCCATTAAATAATTCGACAGGCACGCACCGCCCAAGCCGGTTCGTTTCCCGCGTTGCAGAGTGGGAGGGACGGCCGTCCATTCATCATTCGCCTCTTTTCGTCCCCGGGGGAAGGGGAAGGATACAAACTTATTTCATTCATAACTGGGGAGAAGTAGATAGTGCTATTGAATTATTGCAACGGTTGCAGTTTTAGAAAGGCACTTTGAACTCCAGGAGAGGTTGTTTGGTGTGGTGTGGGATCAACTTAATATCATTCAGGTGTCGGGCGAAAGGTCGGCGACTACACCAAACAAAAACTCGTCAATAGAGCAGAAGCAAGGCAAAGATCGCGTCCTGATCATCCCCGCCTTCCATCAATTCAACAAAATCCGCACACACACACACACACACCCAAAACATAGACGGCAAAGAAGTAATTATTTCCTACCAATACAATAATGGCACCACGAAAAGACGGCACGGCGCGCGAAGCCGGGGCCATCTCCCTCTCTCAAAATTCCACCAATTTCGGTCATTCCGCCGCGCGACTACGTCGGATTAAAAAGTTACAGTTTGGTATCATCAATCCTGATGAATTGAGACAGTACAGTGTCACGCAGGCGATTACTGTCAATGGACGGAAGATACCCGCGGGGGTGACAAGATATGAGGTACGTTTAGATGTGCGGCACATGATCTTGTTTCATTTTACATTGGAGAAGGAGGGGAGGGGGGAAGGTTGCTGGAAAGGCGTTGTGCAGTAAGAAATACTTCATTCGATTGCACTGGCAGTCACGTTTGTTTGGAAGATGGATTTCGCTCATCGAGAATTATCGATAAACCCAATGTGTATCTTGAGATGTTATTACGTCACAAACTCTCTAACGTAATCTGCCACCCCCTGTTATAGACCTACATGGCAGGACAACCCGTCTACGGTGGTGTGAACGACCCTCGTCTTGGTGATATCCACGACAAGTCTGATCCAGGATATTTTGGACACATTGAATTGGCGCGTCCAGTGTATCATATTGGGTTCATAGATGTTACTCTCAAGGCATTGCGTTGCGTTTGCTTCCATTGTAGCAGAATCACCATGGAAGACACGGAGTACAAGTTTCGCAGGGCTAAGATGATCAAGAATAGAAAGAGGAGGTTGAATGTCATGCATGAACTCATCCGCCCAAAGAAGAAGTGTGATCACTGCAATGGCTTCCAACCAAAGTACACCAAGGTGGGATTGCATGTGGAAATCGAGTATGCTGATGAGATGGAACGCACCCCCGGAAGCAGTGGCGATAAGAAACAGTTCTTGAGTGCTCAAAAGGTCGTTGACATCTTGTAAGTACACTTCGAGCTTTTGCTTATGAAGTGAATCACCCCTCTTTCATTCAGCACTCTCTTATGTTGCTAAATATTGATCTTGATAGCAAAAAGATGAGGGACGATGAAATCAAAGCTCTCGGGCTCGATGTGACGTGGGCGCGTCCCGAATGGATGTGCATCTCTGTTATGCCGGTGCCTCCCCTCCATGTGCGACCTTCCGTGGTCATGGGCGGTGGTGCAATGTCTTCAGAAGATGATCTAACTCATCAGCTTGTGAATATTGTCAAGTCTAACATTGCGCTCAAGACTGCCATCAAGAATGGCGAGCCCAATATCATCGTCGAGCAATTTGAGCAAGCTCTTCAACATAACTGCTGTGCCTTCATTAATAATGAACTGCGTGGAATGCCTCAGGTCACACAAAGGAGTGGTAGACCACTCAAGACCTTGAGTCAACGTCTCAAGGCGAAAGAAGGTCGTATTCGTGGAAATCTCATGGGAAAGCGTGTTGATTTTTCAGCTCGCACCGTCATTACTGCCGATCCCAACCTTGGAATTCACCAGGTGGGTGTGCCAAGAAGCATCGCCATGAACCTGACGGTTCCAACTCGTGTTACCCCGTTCAATATTCAGGAGTTGAGCGCCTTGGTAGCCAACGGGCCCACGGAGCATCCTGGTGCGAAGCACATCATTCGCAGTGATGGCTTGCGAATCGACTTGCGTTACGTCAAGAACAAAAGTGACTTGTTGTTGGCAAATGGTTGGATCGTAGAACGTCATCTGAGGGACGGGGATATTGTCCTATTCAACCGTCAGCCAAGTCTACATAAAATGTCCATCATGGGTCACATGGCGAAAGTGTTGGATTGGAGCACTTTTCGCTTGAATTTGAGTTGCACTTCTCCGTACAATGCTGATTTTGATGGCGATGAAATGAACTTGCATGTACCTCAAAGCCTTCCCGCTCGAGCTGAGGCAGAGTTGATGATGCACAGTCCTCGTGTGATTGTTAGTGGCCAATCAAACCGTCCAGTCATGGGCATTGTTCAGGACTCCTTGCTTGCCGTGCAAAAGATGACCAAGCGTGATATCTTCATGAAGAAAGATATTGTGATGAATATTCTGATGTGGGTCGAAGACTGGGATGGCCGTATTCCTCCGCCTGCCATTTACAAGCCTGAGGAGTTGTGGACGGGGAAACAAATCCTGTCACTCATTCTACCAAAGATCAATCTTACTGCGAAATCTAATAATGGTGGACCAGGGGAGAACACATTCAATGCGTATGATAATATTGTTAGAGTTATGGAGGGCGAGTTAATTGAGGGCACCATCGACAAAAAGACAATCGGATCCGGCATGGGAGGTCTGATTCACACTGCTTGGCTAGATGTAGGCCACGAAGACACTGCTCGCTTCATGAATCAAGTTCAAGTGATTGTGAACTACTGGGTCCTGCAACATAGTTTCAGTATTGGAGTTTGTGATGCCATCGCTGACGTGAGCACAATGGAGCAGATTGCGAGCACCATCAACAAAGCCAAGCTTAATGTGCACGATCTTGTTCGCAAAGGCCAGCGCGGTGAATTAGAGACTCAGCCCGGGCGGACTATGATTGAATCTTTTGAACAGCTTGTGAATCGAGTTCTCAACACAGCACGTGACCATGCAGGAAAGTCAGCCCAAGGAAGTCTTACCGAATTAAACAGTGTGAAAGCCATGGTGACTGCGGGGTCCAAGGGATCGTTCATTAACATTTCTCAAATTATTGCTTGCGTCGGGCAGCAAAACGTTGAGGGAAGTCGTATTCCCTACGGCTTCAAGCGCAGAACACTTCCTCATTTTTCAAAGGATGACTTGGGTCCGGAGTCCCGAGGTTTTGTTGAGAACTCTTACCTGAGTGGGTTGACTCCGCAAGAGTTTTTCTTCCACGCCATGGGTGGTCGAGAGGGTCTAATTGATACTGCATGTAAGACTGCAGAGACGGGGTACATCCAGCGTCGGCTAGTCAAGGCTATGGAGACTGTTATGGCCAGGTACGACGGAACGTTGCGCACATCGGGGGGCCAGATCGTTCAGTTTCTCTATGGAGAAGATGGCATGGATGCTGTTTGGATTGAACGTCAATCCTTCGACTCTCTGAGACTGAACAAACGACAATTTGAAGACCGCTACCTTCTTCAATCTGACGACCCCGATTTTGGTTATGATGACCAAGGACTCCCCTTCCTCGAAGCAGAGGTGATCGAAGACTGCCGTCATAACCCCGAAGTCCAACAGATGTTGGATCAGGAGATGGAATATCTGAAGGATGACCAGCGCATTCTCCGTGTTGTAATGGCCAACCGCGAGGCTGGCAGAGAAGATGACGTTCACTCGTATGCGCCAGGAAACGTAAAGCGTGTCATTCAAAACGCTCTCCGCCAGTTCCAGATCGACAAGGGGCTACCCTCTGACTTGCATCCCAAAGATGTGATAGAGAAAATCGACGCTTTGCTGCGACGCCTCGTGGTTGTGGTGGGTGATGATATCTTAAGCGTTGAAGCACAGAGCAACGCGACGACACTGTATCGAATTCTCATCCGAAGCTATCTTGCTAGCAAACGCGTTTTAAAGGAGTACCGTTTGAGTGAAACCGCTTTGAATTGGGTTCTTGGTGAGATCGAAACTCGGTTTCATCATGCTAAAGTAAGCCCTGGAGAAATGGCTGGTGTACTTGCAGCGCAGAGTATAGGTGAGCCGGCTACCCAAATGACTCTCAACACCTTCCATTATGCTGGTGTGTCCGCCAAAAATGTTACACTGGGAGTGCCGCGTTTGAAAGAAATTATAAACGTGGCCAAGACAGTGAAAACACCTGGGTTGACTATTTACTTACAGGATCATGTTAGTGGAGATGCTGATGTAGCCAAGGTTGTGCACTCCCTCATTGAATACACAGTCCTTCGGAACGTAACCAAACTCACTGAAATTTACTACGACCCAGACCCTGTTAACACGGTTGTCACGATGGATCGTGAGTTTGTAAAAGAGTACTATGAAATTGGAGAAGAGACCGAAGAAGATCTTCGCCGTCTCTCGCCATGGGTTCTTCGAATTGAATTGAATCAAGTTGTCATGGTTGATAAAAAGATCAAGATGAACGAAATCGCAGCAGAGATCGCAAATGAATACGGGAGTGACTTGAACGTGCTTGTGTCCAACGATAATGCCGACGATCTGGTGGTCCGAGTTCGTATTGTAAATGATATCCCCTTGGTCCGCGGAGTAGATGAAAATGGTAATACAGTTGTAGAAGATGTAGAATTAGGCCAAGAAGACGATGTATTCTTGAAGAGACTTGAAAAGAATATGTTACAGACACTTCGCCTCCGTGGGGTTGAAGATGTCAAAAAAGTCTTCATGCGTGAGGAAAAGAAGACGATATGGAATGACGACAAGGGATTTGATCGCGTTGTCGAATGGGTCCTTGAAACCGATGGTACAAATCTCATGTCTGTCCTCGGAGTCGATTACGTTGATGCTACCAGAACAATCTCAAACGATATTGTAGAAGTATTCATGGTTCTTGGCATCGAAGGTGTCCGTGCTGCCATTCTGAGTGAGCTCAGAAATGTCATCTCATTTGACGGTTCTTATGTCAACTACCGTCACCTTGCTTGCCTTGGTAAGAGTGTTGCACCAATATTGCATCTCGTTTTCATCACGTCGCATTTGATCTGACACTTCCCCTGTCACACAAAGTGGATGTAATGACAATGCATGGTCACTTAATGGCAGTTGACCGTCACGGAATTAATCGTGTTGAATCTGGCCCGTTGCTGCGGTGTTCTTTTGAGGAAACTGTTGATATGCTGAACGATGCAGCTATGTTCGCCGAAGAAGAAGTTCTTCGAGGTGTAACTGAAAATATAATGATGGGACAACTTGCAAGAGTTGGAACTGGTGACATGGATCTGTTGCTTGACGAACAAAAGGTAGTCCGGGACGCGGTAGAGGTAGTGGTCGATGGATTTGAGGGTGATAAGGATCTAGGGCTTGCTGGAGGTATCGGTATGCCAACGCCTTACGCGTCTACTCCTTTTGCATCCAGCCCAAGTATGAATGGCAACTCTGTAGAAATGTCTCCATTCACTGATGCTGCTGGTGGCTTCAGTCCTGCAGTCGGAGGCTTTTCGCCATCGTATTCTCCAAGAAGCGGGAGTTACAGTGCCGCTAGTGGAAGTTATGGTAGAGGAGATTTTTCAAGTGCCAGTCCAGTATGTATCATAGCAATCATCGTGTTGAATATTGTTACATCGTTGATGTTGTTCTGACCAAACTGTCTGTCAATACGCTTGTGCAGGCGTATAGCCCTACCTCGCCAGTAAGTCGCTCGGTGCAAATGGTTACTACTTTTGATCCTTCGTATCCATCATCTCACGTTCTCACGCCCTATTAATTACTCTTAGAACTATTCACCCACATCACCGGCATACAGTCCTACTAGTCCGGTGCGTCGACTGAAGAATGTTCTGATATGACAGCTGTCATCACCACCACTTATCGTTGCTCATCCTGCTTCCTCACCCCAGGCATACAGTCCGACTAGTCCTGTGAGTACTGAACTGGAATACATGAATTCGGCACACTTCTGAAAATCCTGAACATTTATTTCTTGCTTTTTTCATCACAGGCGTACAGTCAGTTCATTTTGTCGCGTAGCCAACTACTATTCTGCAGCTTGAGACCGTCTCATCCTGTCTTCCCTCTTCTCCTGCAGGTCCAACTAGTCCAGCTTACTCGCCAACTTCGCCAGTGAGTGTCGTTTCTATCAATATATGTGTACATTTCACCTAAACCTGCGTCTAAATTTGCCTGTACGATGCTCTCAACAAAAATGACAGGCTTACAGTCAGTAACTTGTCATATTGCTTTTTTCATGACGCAAAAGAACCACCTAACATCAATCTTTACACTCTCCAGGTCCGACTAGTCCAGCGTATAGCCCTACGTCACCGGTGAGTCTTTTATGTCTAAATTTAATTCTTCCTTATTCCTTCTCTTATTTATCTACTCCTTTTTTGACTTTTTCTGCGTAGGCTTACAGTCAGTTCCTTGTTTTTATTTCTGTGCTGATCAAAACACTGAACATATCTAATTGGATTCTCCTCTACGCGTCTGTTCTCCAGGTCCTACATCTCCGGCTTACAGTCCAACCTCACCAGTGAGTTGTACAGATTTGATCACCAACAGCTTACCATTTTTAATCTGATTCCTTGATTATTGTCCCTTTCCCCCACAGGCATACTCGCCAACAAGCCCTGTGAGACAATTTATTTTACCCCGCCATCTAGACGATCTGTCGAGTTTTTGTGCCCGTTTGCTTACTTTCTGCTTACCCTATTTCCTTAGGCTTATTCGCCTACAAGCCCCGTGAGTTTTTAACAGTGTCAAATTAATTCACAGATTTTTGCATTGTATCTAATTTTGGCATAATTGCTTTCCCTACGCTCCAACCGAAGGCCTACTCCCCAACAAGCCCGGTGAGCTGACCCCTTCTCCTTCTTTTAGTTATTATTACAATTTTGTGCCGCTAGCTTCTAACTTTTTGCAACTTATTTGCAATACAGGCATACAGTCAGTAGTTCCACTTAGCATCCAACACATTGTCATATTCCTGACATTTTATGAATTAACTTCTTTTTTGTCTTCTTTCTTTAGGTCCCACGTCTCCAGCGTATTCGCCCACAAGCCCAGCTTACTCGCCCACGAGTCCAGTGAGTACCTATACTATTTCGGTTTAGAATTCATTGCAATGTTTTCTTCATATTCACCATTTTCTCTTCAGGCATACTCGCCAACAAGCCCAGCGTATTCGCCTACGAGCCCGGTAAGTTGCATTGATAACTCTTGTGTGATAACAATTAGTGCACCAGCCCTTCTTACGTTGCTCCAACGTTCTCTCATAGGCATATTCACCGACCAGTCCTGCCTACTCACCGACGTCGCCAGTAAGTTCATATTCTCTCCTCATTTCGTTGTTTCAACTTTTTTTTATCCCATACCTTTCTCTCTCGTCGTGTTCTGTAGGCATACAGCCCTACCAGTCCTGCATACTCTCCGACTTCTCCGGTGAGTTTTGCTCTGATCCCATAGTATGATCTACTCGATGTCATCATCTTGGTTAACCTTTTCATTCACTTACCTTTACCCCAAGGCGTACAGCCCGACATCACCTGCGTATTCGCCCACTAGTCCAGTGAGTTCTGTGCTGACTTGACTACTGTAACTGTTGACGTGTTTATGTTAAACAAACTGTTCTTGTCCACAGGCTTATTCGCCTACGAGTCCTGCGTATTCGCCTGCGCCTGAAAATAAGGATATGGAGGATTAAATAGTTGTGAAGATGAAGAAAGATTACGAGAAGAAGAGATGTACTGCATTAACATTTGAAGAGCTATAACCATATCTTTCATCGCATGTAATAGAGAGTTAAGGTGATTACGTTGTTGATCGATTCAAATGTGGTCCATTCAGCCAGCCACAGTAGATCAAATTTAAATAGTGATCCATTGCCTCTCTAATCACATTATGTAAACGTAGGAGTGGACACTAGTTGTTGGTTGATTTAATTGTGGACAATTCAGCCAGGCTCAGTAGATCATCGTTTTCTGCTTTTCGCGTGCATCCCTAATAATGATTCACCGAGACAGAAAACGAAATCAGAAGGATTGCAAGCAAGTTCCAACGTGACCTTTTAACATGCGCATAGTTCTGCGCTGATGGCTGAAATCGTCGCTTGAAGTCCTCGGTGTGCTCGAACTCATCGACATAGTAGCCTATACTGTCTGTGGCTGATTCAGGTTTGTATTGTTTGAGATATGCAACGTAGTGATGGCAGGAGTGGGACGCAAGAGACAACGGCAATAGAGCAAACGTGGCCTCTTTTGATCGTCCACCATAATTATCGAACGAAAAATAATGAGCTAGTCGGCTTTCAAAAGGGCATAAGCTGTTGGTGTTCAAATTCCATCCCTTACCTTCCCACCAAAACGGCACACCCGCGTATCCTTTGGTTTCATCTCCAATATGGTCATAGTAAGCCTATGGGTGAAAATAGTGCCGTTGGATTACAATCTTTGACTGTCTCGAACTGAACACTCCTGCCAAAATTACTTACCTTGATAACCCCACCAACAGTCATTTGCAATGTATGCCCTGCATGAGCTAAAACAAATCTAGGCTGCCGCGGAACGACATCAAGTTTATTCACAAAACGAAAAATTTCGTATGATCCCGATGATGATGACGATGATGGTGATTTCCTATCGGGCTGCATCGAATTCACCCACTCCACCCATGGATTAGCGCCAATTTTAGGACAGCCGTAGTTGACACTTTTGATATTTTCATTCGGATACGCTAAATGCAATGCTACCCCTAGTAATACGGCATTCGCTGCACCGAGCGAATGACCTGTTGTAAAGAGTTGATATGGTGCCGATGAATTGGAAATTCGGTTTGCGTCCTCCTTCCCATCGGTGCAACCACTTGTACCTCCATCTTCATTGTGACAGCATGCACCTCCCAATTTAGCCGATGCAATGCACTCCATCAATACTGGGAAGAATTCTGAGTTAAACACCGCATTATTAAAGCCTCGATGAACACCAATCCCCACCGGAACATTCTTAAATATTGACATGAAATTATCGCCGTTGTCGATGGTTTTACCATTAGTTTCATCATTTATTATCGTTCGAGTAGGTCCAAAATCACTCAATAGTGCATCTCCATCCGCCGAAAACGTCGTCAAATCGTTTGTACCCGCATAGGATACTGCTACATAGTTGTGGAGGTTGGAACGCACGACCAATACCTGTGTTCCAAACACAAGATCATGGGAATAGTGTAGGCATTCCGATCCCTTTGGAAGGACAAGTTTCTGGGTACTGCTGCGGTCATGACAGGATACATCTTTATTTCTAAGTTGGTAAACGGAACCCGATAAAATGGCCATATCCATAACGATTTGACTGTTAGGAAAGTGTTGGTGTTGATGGGGCTCTGACAAAGAAACAGAGCCCGCATCGTCGGTCAAATACAGTGTAGCTGCTGATTCGAATGATCGTAAAGCAGTCCGAGACTGTGAGGCCCTGCATACCGCTGCCAAGAGAAGCAATAATCGCCATAACAACATCTCGTGGAATGAACTACGTATTCAAATTCAATATAAACCGGTTAGGATAATCAAGATACAGAGGACATAAGCCTCATGGGTCGAATTCATGATGCAAACCATCCGTTCCTGTCCAGCGATCAAGCGCGAATTGCCAATTCGGACAGTGAGTTGCTACCATTCCAGCAGGACGGACAGGAAACAATCCAACTATCTTGAGTACGAACAGAGTCAGATCAAGATAAGTAATAGGCGTCGCAAGACTTATCGTAGGGTGGAAGATTCGCAATAGAATGGAAACCGCTTGATAAGTAGAGATACTTCTCTCGAAAGAAGAAAAGTGGAAGATGGAACGGAACGGTTCGCGCCAAAAGTTAGACACGAAGCCCTTTTTTCTTTTTTAGCCTTTTTTTGCCTCGCTCTCTCTCTTTTCTCACTTTCGGTGCTCTAGCCGGGCAAAAAACTGAATTCAGTTACCTAGCCAAAATTACTAT
>JALLBB010000180.1:0-20765 GCA_036939735.1 Discostella stelligera | reverse complement strand
AAAAAAGTACTGTAGAAGTTGTGTGTCGTGTGTCGCCAGCGCGCGAGCGAGCGCGCCAATGTAGCTTTACGTGACACTGGGTACGGGCCTTCCAGAGAGAGAGGGAATGCAAAAATAACTGAAACAGGAAACAGGGAAATTGAAAATTGCCACGACGACTAAAACGATGCAGCAGCAGGCATTGATGATGCAGCCAGGCAAGGTATGGTAGTGTGAATAATAAACAACATGAATGGACCAAGCCCCACCGACGCCACAACCTCTGCCGCCGCAGCCGAAGAAGGCGACCAGGCTTCGAATACTACCGACGCCAGCCCATTACCATTACCACGAGAGTCATTAGACGTGGCGACACAATCCACAAGCCAGCTGCAGTCCTCGTCGGTAGCGCAGCCCAACAAGGTGGATGCCAATAATGGCACTACTGGCGAACCACCGTCACCACCACTAATGTCCAAGAGTCAACTCAAAAACGCGCCCGATGGCAAAAATCTCAAGCCATCAAACGACGACGAAAAGAACAATCTCGGGAAGTCAAACGTCTCAAGGCACTAAAGGCCGGGCGAGATCTCGATGCCGAACGAAAACAGCAGGAACTCAATCAACGGGATGGATCGGGCCGCGCCAAGCGCGAAGAGAAATGGAAGCAAATTATGCAGACTGCCAACATCGATACGTCCTTTCGCGTTTGCTTTGATTGTGCATTCGAAGATCAAATGACGTATAAAGAGACGAATTCATTAAGTTTGCAATTGCGATACACCTATGCCAAAAATCGACGAAGTCCCACGCCGGTGTATATTGACGTTTGCGGTTTGAGCGCGGGGTGCAAGACTCGTGCACATTTGGAGAATGTGGAGGGATTTCCAGAATCTTGGTTGGGACGGGCATTTCGTTGTCATGAGGGTGGTTTCGAAGAGGTATACGGGTCCTATGTAACAAAGAATGATACTGCGGAGAATGATCGAGGGGGCATCGATTGTGATAATGCTACAAATCATGTCGCAGCGGACAATTCCAACCATGCGAAAGCATCTCTAAGCCTACCGCCGAATCATAAGTTTGTGTACCTTACCGGGGATTCACCCAACACGTTGACCACCCTCCATGACAATACGACGTATATTATCGGTGGCATCGTTGACCGTAATCGGTTAAAATTCGCCGCCATTGAACGCGCTGCGTCCATCAATGATAAATTTCCATCGCTCAACGTTCAAACGGCACGTCTACCATTGGATGAGCACTTTGATTTCAAGGGATCCACTCGAATATTAACTTGCAATCACGTGTTTGAGATATTGCAGCGGTATCGAGAAAATGGGTACAAGGATTGGAGAGGGTCGATCATGTCAGTTTTACCGTGTAGGAAGGAAGTTGAAGAGAGGGAAGAAGAGATGAATCGTAAGTTCAAGGATGAGGCAAGTGATGAGAAGCAGGAATCCCACTAAAAGAAGCGGCCACAACTCCAGTCAAATTCAGTACTTATTAGATACCAAATGATGGTGCCATCCCTTTTTTAAATCTCGATTATTACATTCATGCTAGATGTGACCCATAACTTCACTTTTAACCAGTTCTTCCATATCAATCAGAAAGATTGTCCCCGAAATCTATGGGAATAGGCTTTGGGGTAGAAGGTAAGGTAAATAATACTAAACAAATAAGGGCATTCCAGTCTGAAGTTACCAACACCCTCTAGAGAGTCAATTCAGGTCAATTCCCTCTGCCTTTCATCTTCTTCAGCTGCAGCTGCAGTAGATAATATGGTGTACGTACGGTAGAGACTAACACGTCGTACTCTCAACATCATTGTCTTGTCTCTTTTCCTTCCGTTCCTCGGGAGTAGAGTAGGAGAGACTTATTTTATGGCTCTACGAACAGCAAGCTGGGACAGACAGACTAACACCCCCCATCCCAGCAAAGCTGAAGAGAAACTAAGAAAGGAAAGGAAAATTATGCCAAAACAGCGATGCGGTCAAACCTGGACCGGTCCAGCATAAATGAGTCGCGAAGAAGACAGAAATGGGAGGCATCCTTCAACTCCTTTGTAAAAATATCAGAACAATTGAGAACTCCCGGAATATGATGGATAGAGAGTTCACCTAGGTGGACACTTTCACGGATGGCATTGGAACGGAGGTCGATGTGTTTCATGCCAGAAGTAGTAGTTGTCTTGCACCAATCGACACAACCTTGGTTATCATTATGTACTCGCGTGGCAACCGCGTCGTCAGTGAGTCCAATGTCTTTACCACGGTGGCGAACAGAAAGAACCTCTTTTGCACATTCATCTGTCGCTCGGACTTCCGCCTCGCAAGATGACCGGCTAGTGCGTTCCTGTCGTACAGAGGCCCAGGCAATGGGGCCACCAGCGCGGAGAATAACATATCCGGACATGGACCGAAGCTTGAACATTGCTATTTCGGATCCAACCGAAACAGAGCTCCCAAGTTGGCTACCCCAGCACGCATCCGAGTATGCAGTGAGTTGGCAATGCTCGGCAGCAGAAGGTGGAAGGGCATCGCTATAGGCTTCAATGTCGTGGTGGAAAGGAAAATGGACAAAAGCGGAAGTTGGCATATTAACATCAGAATGGAAGGCAATGCCGTACTCAGTCGTGCTACGAAGGTATTTGACCGCATACAAAGCTGCATCCATGTGTTGTTGGGTAGGATGGTGATTATATGCCGCAAGAAAGGATGTTACTGGTGCCAAATCGGGCCGAGTGTTTGTAGCGAGCCAGTTGAGACTGCCAACCAGGGATTGGTATTGAGCTCGAAGACGGAGAAATGAAGGGTCTTCCATATCACCAGAGTATGCCGCCAAGCTATCAATTGGAAGGCCAGATCGGTAGGGTGTGGCTCGAGGGTTGATGTTAATGTGCTGCTGACGATAACGTTCCACCAGATTCTGTGCGAACGCAACTTGAGATAAGTGAACAGATATGTCACCGTGGGCAAGATCAATCCAAGTGAAGTGAGTACCGAGGAACCAGTTAACCACACCCATGAAGGAGATCTTGAATTGAGATGCAAGGATGGCTTCAAATCGTTGTTCAATGTTGTCGTCGGTGGAAAAATAGACCATGTCGTCAACGTAAAGACCAACAGTGATGGGGACATCAGACGGAGAGGCAGGGTAGTCGGCCGTACAGGGGACACCATGAAAGAGGCAAGGATCATGCACAGATTGCGTGAGACCCAGTTGAAGGAGTGCTTTGGAGGCCATATCGTACCAGTGCTTGGGCGACCGACGGAGACCATATAGAGTCTTGTTGAGAAGCCAGTATTCACCCGGTTTTGCAGTAGGATCACCAAGTGGTGGACGAATGATCGTGGTTTCATCGTCAGGAAGAGTAGGGTTGCAGAATGCATTTTTGTAGTCTGCTTGCTTGAGCTTACGTCTGCGCTCAACAGCAGAGGAGACCATAAGGCGTAAGGAAGAATATTTTAGGACAGGTGCAGCTCGTTCATGTTTACCCCAAGTGCGAGCTTCAAGATTACCTAGAACCACGATGCGGGACTTGGCCCGATCAGGTAGACCATGTTCATCAGTCTTGATAACTAAAACGCACATGGACGGGATGGCTTGGGGTGCACCAAGATCGCGGAGGCGACGGTATTGATCAAGTGTGATAACTTTGAATGTATCAACATCGATGAGGGAGTCCTTTTCTTCGGCATACGACTCATGCCAAATATTCCGATCAGGGTGAGAGGGATCTAATGCACGTTGAAGAGATGGTGGACATGGTAGAGCACAGTCTTTTGCAGAAACATGGGAGGTTGAACCCACTGAATCGTCAGAGGCCGCAAAAACAAAGGGCATTGATGATGGAATATCCCACGTGGATGGTATGACCGGGGCCCGAAACACGGATGACGCCGAGGGGCCTGCGAAATATACTGGATCGGATGTGGGAGGAATGATGCCTGTGGGAACAATCCATGATGGGATTATCCTATTTTCCATACATAGCGTTGGCCATTCGGAAGCAGGATGCAAGTTCCACCCCCCATTCTTCACGTTTAGAAGATAGACGATGTCGAACCGAGAAGCGGAACCGGCCACCTTGAAGATGAAGGAGAAATCCCTTGTGAAAAACACCATCCTTCGCCAAAATCACTTTGGAATTTGGGGCAAGAAATGCTGGGAGTGATATTGCTGGATCAATGGGTGAAGCAGGTTCATTTTGCATTTGAGTCAAATGTCGAAGCTCAGATAGGTGTGCCGGGGTGGCAGTGCCATCGTCAAGAAGAATCATGTAGGATTCATGATCATTGGAACCTGCTTCGGACTTGAGGGGTATGCTTGTGATGGTACCTTCAGAGGGTGATGAGGTGCCGTGCAAGCACACTAGGACACGGGTACCAGGTGGAAAGGGCTCAGGCACGTGTGGGGTGATGTCTCGGTAGAGATCCGCAAAGAGCCCACCATCGTAGGTAATCGTTGTAGGCCATACTGTGGAAGGGAGGCGACTAGGATCCAACTTGTAGGTGTCGGGTTCGTAGTATTGTTTCGTGGTAGGATTGTAGAAGACCATGGCATTGGAAGTGTTGGAGCGGCCAATAGCAATGCCCTCAAGCGTCTGAGCTTGAAAACCAGACCTCACCACCGATCCATCGCGAGTGTGATGAAAGTACCCAACAGAAAAGAGAGGGAACCACAAGCGGGAATCGGGTGGTGAGTGATGGAGGAGTTCGAATGGAGTGGTGAGAGTATCGTGTACTTTACCTGGGATACAATTCATCATGCGTGCAGCGTGGTGGATGGCATGGAACCAAAATGCTCTGGGCATCTGCTTAGCAGTAAGGTATGACCGTGCCATTTCGACCATCGTGCGCCACTGACGTTCAACAAGACCGTTAGAGGACTGCCGTCCAGCAGGTGCAGAAGCAATATCGGAACCATTAGTGCGCAGCCATGAAATAACCTGGTGGGAAAGAAGTTTTATGTCGCAGTCGGTCCGAAACTGTACTGCCAACTGACCAGCCTCGGCACGGAACTGGACAAATGCCGCAATGATTGCATCAGCATGAAGACTCTTCAAACCAAAAACCCAAATGTAACGAGTAGCCCGATCAACAAAGAGAAGGGCATATCTATAACCAAGCCGACCAATGCCATCACCAAAGACAATATCAAGGTGTACCTTGTCGAGAGCTTGCAGAGGCCGAGGCAATGGTTGACCACGCTTGCGTTTTGGAATCGTAGCATATTCACCAAGAGTCGGGGTGGGAGCTCCGCCATTGATGAACTTGGAGTCCTTAGCAGCAAAGCAGAAGTTTTGGTAGTTGCGGAAGCGGCGATTGCCAAAGAGCATGTAGATCTGGTCTGCTGTAAGATGACGGGTGACATCAGACCCATTTGGAGTATCACATGATCGAATGGCGGGAGGCTTGGATGCACCAACAGGGAGAAAGGCGTTGAGAGCCGCTTGAGTGATACGCTTTGGGGTGGTGAAGTGCACAGGTGGTGTGGTTTGTTGAGATGGTGTGTGATCGGGGCCAGAAGCGATGGGAACCTGGGAGACCGATGTAGGTGATGAAGATCGCCGTGAAGGTGACTTTGGGGCATCGTGTGTGTCCAGAGTTGGGAGGGGAGGAAAATCCTCGTCATATGAGCCGGAGGAAGGTGCAAGCTCAGATGGAGAGCACGGAATGAGCGCAGGAGATGACAGTTGTAGGCCATCCGTGACATGTGCGCTTGCCGTGGAGGATGGGGTTCGTGGTTGACGATAGGTGTAGGGTAATGTGGATGTAGGACCCAGTGGCAAGTACGCAATGTAGGAGTCGATGGTGTCATCCACAGTGGCAACAAAACCAGGGAAGTAGACATGAAAGCAATCGTTGTCCCCAATGAATCCACAACCAATCATTTTGCGATGTGCCCGAAGGGAGTAGAGTGGTACCCGAAGGGATGGGACATGGAGGACATTACGAACGCCAACAACATGCCCATCAAACAAAATTTTGATGGAGCCAATGCCAGCAACTGGGGCAGTGTTATTATCCGCGAGGGTGACATGCTTGGAGGTTAGTGGCCGGTAGGAGGTAAAGGCGGAATAGTCAGGCCACATGTGGTCCGTCGCCCCGGAGTCGGCTATGACAACAGATGTCAGAGTAGCATGGGAGGCAGCCACATGGGAGGAAGATCCAATACAATGGGAGGAAGTTGTAGTGCACGCAGTAGAGTAAAGGGTAGAGGTAGACTTAGTTTTAGCCACAACTGAGGCAAATGACATACCAACATCTTGAGAAAATGCATCCTCGTCATCGTCGCTTTCAAGAATAGCATAAGGGTTAGTAGAAGCGTGGGCCACTCCACCAACAGGCGTGGAGGGCGTGGGTGATGGTTGCACTGGCGGAGCGGTGGCAGGGGTGGAGGCAGAGGCCGCGGAAGGTGTAGAATCGCCATCTCTCTTCTTCTTCTTTTTGGCAGGCGATGCAGCAGCCAGTTTTTCCTGAGCTTTAGCAGGGTCGTATGTGATAACATACCCTGCACGTTGACACGCGTGACAGTTTTCCAAACGATGACGCTTCCCACCACAGCCAGAGCAGTTTCCCTCAGTGCGATGCCGCTTGATGTCATCAGCAGTGAGTGTAACTGGAGGAGATGGGTCAGAGGAGGAGACAGGAACACGAGCAGCCGCGGCAGAAGCTGAACCCGATGGACCAACCATAATGTGGGCAGATGCAGCCCATTTCAAGATACGTTGCTCCAGTTCATCGATGGACATATCAGAGTAGGTCGGGGAGTTGAGAGCAAAATCCGACTTGAAGGGAGCAAACCGATCATCCAATGATTTCATGAGCACCATCGTGAGCATCTGAGGTTCCTGTGGCCAGCCACCAGCTGCAAGCATCGAAGCATATTGACGAATCCGTGAGACGACATACTCAAGACTGTCCTGAGGTCCCTGCTCTAAGTAGATGAGGGCAACAAAGTTACTGTAGAGGTCGCTCTTCTCTGATGGTGCGTAGGTTTGACGTAGGCGTGCGAGCATTTCAAATCCCTTACCCTCAAATTGTGGGTTGTTGAAGAAGGGTTCCATGGCAGGGGACCCCACTTTAAGAGTGAGGAGGATGTAGAGGCGATTGCTATTCGCGGCGTTGTCGTGGGTGGTGACAAGAGGGCCATTGGGAGCATAGTGCGAGAAGCGCAACAGGGAATTAATTCTGGCCCAGAAGGGGGGCCATTCCTGGGTGGCTTTGCCACCACCGTGGAAGATTGCCATTGCCTTAGTGAGGGCTTTGGCTGCATCCCTCTCATCATCGGGAGACATGACAAAGGAGGGCAAAGTGGAGGAAGAAGGAGTGGAAGAGGATGCCGAAGAAGAAGCCAGAGGAGCACCAACACTACCACTACTGCGAATGCCACCAGGGCCAACCGCACCACCAAAGCTCCCGTCGCCATCAGTACCGGCCACTCCATCACTGGTAGCACCATTCGTTGCAGGGTTGTGGAGTGAAGTAACTGAAGCCATGGGTTCAGAGAGAAGGCCAGAGACGGAGGCCGTGGGAGGACGGAGGGTAACAGTGGTAGGGAGAGGAGTGGGAGCTGAGTACCACAACGACCCCCCATGATGAAGGGGAGGGGGCATAAAAATTTCGGCAGCCATCATAGCATCCGGCTCGATGGGAGCGCGAGTGCGTGTGAGAGGTTGAGGGAGAGATGCAAAGTGGAAGGACCCTCCAAGAGATTGAAAGGACCCCCCATGACAATGGGGAGGGGGGTGGAAACCAACTCTATCAGCCGAATGAATGGACCCCCCAGGCCCCCCAGGAAGATGGGGAGGGGGATGGACACCAGTTCCAGCACCGCCATGGACTGTAGCACCAAAGGGCATTCGAGACCCCGTGCCCGACGCGACAGACGCAAACTGGTTGGGAAGGTGGCCGACGCCGGCCACAGAACCAGGACTAAAACCACCACCGACGCTGCCACCAGACCCAAAACCGGCACCAGCCCGAAAACCAGCAACATCGTCAGATGAGGGGGGGTCAGTGGGAGTGTGGGAGGTGGTCCCCCCTGCCATTGCCAAAGTTGTAGGAATAATTCCACCACCACGGAAAGGATGAGAAGGAAGGCTGCCTCGAACTTGGGTAGGAGAGGGGTTGGGAGGAATAATATTATTTACCCCAGGAGGAGGGAGGATAATATCATGGATGCCCCCCCCTGCAATGGACGATGAAAGCGGCGTCGGTCCATCAGGAGGGGATGGACGACGGCGCGGCACCGAGAAGGGAGCAGGGGGAGGTCCCCCGGAAGGCTTGGCTTGGGGGGAGAAGACGTCAGTGAGGATGGTGGGATCGGCGGCGAGGATCGCCGCACCCTGCTCACGAACAGTGTCCCCAACATCAAATGAGATTGTTGGGTGGGTCGCGCGGGCAGAAGATTCGTTCAGGAAGTATTCAAGACGAATGGAGTAGCCGTGGCGAATCAGCCACGCCAGGGTAGATCTGGCGGGCGGGAGGTTGGTGGGGCCAATGAATACGCCGCCGCTGTTGGGTGCACCATCACCGGCGTCATCGGACGCGCGATGGAGAAAAACAACAGCGGACGGCATCGGAGGATGACCGCGAGCCTCGAGGATCGACATACCGTCAGGAGGGACGGGGAGTCGAGGGAAGATTGGGCGCAGAGGACCCGCTACTTGGCGTAGGAGAGAAGCTTGCTATCGGCTACGCTAGCCGCGGAGCGGAAATGGATCATGACCTGTGGAGAGACTTATTTTATGGCTCTACAAACAGCGAGCTGGGACAGACGGACTATCGTAACAGGGTGTGAGTTCCCGGTGGGTGGTTTCCAACGTACGTACGATACTCTACGCTGACACTGACATGACACGAACCTTTTTTTCTGCTCGGTGCATGCAAGTAGTGTGCAGAGAGAGTTGAAGTGTTGTGTACTTTTGTGTGTAGAGTTGTTAGGTACTACCTAGTGTACGGAAAGAGAGATGAAGAGAAATAATGAATTCATAAAAACCCTCTCCAATCCCCCCAAACAATTGGAACATGGAATCTCACTCTACTAGTACTAGTCGTCTTGGCGGCGGCGGCCGTCGTCACACCCATCACAACCAAGGGCGCATCCACTACCTGCATTTCACATGTCATGCCGCTCTTCCAAGGGGTACCACACTTCGCGTTACTACGTCGTCGACATGGAATCTCCTCCCACCACCAACCCCCGCCTGTGTTGTTGGGAGCAACGATACTGCCACCTTGCCCGAGGAGCAGGACGAGGATGCCACCAATAATATCCATTCCTCTGTCATTCGTGTCGACAAACCTAACAACAACATTAGCAATGAAGACTTGACACAACTCCAAACTCGCATTCTGCTCCAAGAACAACAACAAACTGCGAACACTGTCGAAATGTACACCACACCTGACATGTATCCCATATGGAAGACGAAACACCCCGTGGCAATTATTGATGATGGCAGTGGTAGAGTGGAGGAAGGTAGCAGTGGCGAGGCAAATGAAGCAGTAGCAGCAGAAGTAGCAGAGGAGGGCGATAATGAACACATGATGGATATTCGAAAGGAGGACGAAGAAGAGTCTTCAGTCTCATCGTATCATCATCATCCATTAATCCATCGCTATCGTTATGTGGCCGTGACGCCCGGTGCTTCCATCGATTGGTCTTTGTATAGCACTCGAAGAGGAGGGGGGGACATCAGCGGTAGTGGTGGGTACGATGATGCAAGTCGGGGCAGTAGCACTACCGGGGGAAATGTTACCGTGGCTACCACCCCTCCCTTGGATGAGGATGATCATTATGTACAAAATGAGAGGGACCATGAAAACTTACTTCTAGAGGAGGAGGACGAAGAGGATGTTGATGTGGATGGACGATTGCTTCGTGTGGAAGAGGTGGAAGAAGACGAAGATGAAGAGGAGGATATGATGGAAGAAGAAGAAGAAGAAGATGCCGAACTTGATTTCCCACCTGTGCTATACGAAGATCCTACTAGTGTTGCTAAGGAGGGCACCAAGAATGCATCCGTAGGTGGAGGAAATATGAAATCTGTATCCTCCGCATCCGTCCTGACAACAGGGGAGGGGGTAAGTTCCTTGCCCTACCGAGCACGTATCATACGTGGTGATGATGGGGTAATGGGAGAAGATATAATCGATCATTGGAATTGCGCCGACGATATTACCTTCCAAACATATTGGGAAGAGATTACAAAGAAGAGACAGAGTGATGCCATGTTGAGAAGAGGTAGTACAACGTCCATGGTGTCGTCAAAAGGAGAGACGACAGACACGACATGCGAGAGTGAAGAGAATGATCAAGTTATGATGGATATCGACAAAGAGGGAGAGACGGAACAACTGCCACATCATACGCAACAGCAGTATGACAAGGAATCCATGTTTATCGTATGCTACCATCTTCCTGTAATTGTTAGTCGCGACCCTCACACATGCAAATGGCAAGCCTGTTGGTCAGAATCATTAATTGCCAAATCAGAATTGTTTGGTGTTTCCTCGACGCGTAAGACGACGTGGATTGGCACCGTGTCCAATATTCCTTCGTCGTTACTGGAGAACCCAATGGATCGTGAAGATATTCGACAATTGTTGCATGGGATGGGATGCATTCCCATCTTCTTTCCCAAGGACGACAAAGAAGCAGTAGGAGGAAGTATAAATAAGGATGCAGGTGTAGGTGACAGGGATACCAATCCTTTATTGGATCGAATGTACCTTGGATTTTGCAAACAGGTACTATGGCCAAGCTTTCATAACGTCGACTTGTTAGATTTGGCCACGAACGGATGGGGACAACGTCCACGCAATACAAGCCGTTGTGACCCAGTGATGGCGTGCGCTCATGCCGCCGCGGAGGCGAAGGAAAGGAAACGATCGGAAAGTACCGACGGAGTGATGAGCAATAGTTTTACTGTTCCAGCAGAGAAAAGTGCCCATTCGCCACAGGAATTGCAGAGTAATTGGGATCAGCGGCGTTTGGATAGCTGGTGGAATGCATACGTTCAAGTGAATCAAACGTTTTGCGGTGTCGTTGCTAAGCTAGTATCAGGGGGGGATATCGTTTGGGTTCACGACTATCATTTAGCGTTATTGCCGCGAATGCTTCGTGAGGCACGGAATGAAAAGAATGTCGTGGTTAGTACTACGCCAGTTGGAGCTCCATTGGCCCCAATTCAATTGGATGAGGTGGACAACGAGAAGCTCTCAAGTATTGGTGGTCACCACAGTAAGCCGGTGCATATGATCTTCTTCATCCATGTGCCGTTCCCTACGTCGCAAGTTTTTCGGGAATTGGAACATGGCGAGGCTTTGTTGGAGGGAATATTGCACGCGGACGTCGTTGGGTTTCACGCGTTTGATCACGCCCGTCATTTCCTCAATGCTGCCAAGCGCATCCTTGGTTCGACCCATGAGAGCTTGGTCGGAGGTCTCATTGGCATTCGACATCGTGGTACGAAAGTCGTCGTCACAGTGAGTAATGTCAGTGTCGAGGCGGATATTATTGATGCGTTGTTGGAATACCCGAGTGTCAAAGAAGAAGCCAAGGCAATTCAACGGAAGCATCATGGACGGAGTATCATATCGGGCATTGCGGTAGCGGAACGACTATCAGGTGTGACGTACAAGTTGTTGGCATTTGAACGGCTCCTTGCAGATTACCCGGTGTGGCAGTCGAAGGTGGTGATGCTTCAGCGATGTCTCATATCCGGCACCCGTCGTGTTGATGAAGCAGACACTCTCTGTGAGGTGCGATCATTAGTGCAGCGCATTCGCCAACGGTTCGGTCCTGAGGTGATCGATTATGAAGAACAGGTGGGCAGTGTCTATCCTATCGACCGACGACTTGCTATTTGGACTTCGTCACATGTCATGATGCATACTCACGTTCGGGAGGGCTTAAACCTCTGCCCTTTAGAATATGTCTATGCTCGCAAGGAGCCCGCCGATCCAGGTGTAGTAATTGCGTCGGAGTTCTCTTCTGTCAGCTCGATTCTTAATGGAGCATTGCGTGTCAACCCATACGATGTGCAGATGTGCGTCACGTCTATTGATTGTGCACTGTCCATGTCGTTCAACGAGCGCGATGCACGTCGTGGTCGGGACATTGATTTTGTCTCGTCGTGTCCGTCGGGACTCTGGACTCGTAATGTCTTGCGTGATTTGAATGACGCTACACTGCAAAGTACTAAAATGGAGGCCATTGGAGATTGCTCTCCCGACTCTATCTTAGCACGCGAGGCTGAGCTCGGACTAGTACGGCTCGATCTTAAGGCATTGCGCCATGCCTACGCTAATACCAAGTCTCGAGTTATCATTATTGACTTCAATGGGACACTGGTAGCGAAAGAACCCGCGGGGAAGTATCTTAAGAGAGAAATCCTGGGTACGTCTGGCTTCAAGCCATCGCCAATCACTATTCTCGCACTTCGAAAGTTGTGTTCCGACCCAAGGAATACCGTTTATGTTGTGTCTGGTGACTCGCAACAGAATCTAGAACTTGCCGTTGGCAGTATACCTGGGCTTGGACTTGCTGCAAGCAATGGGACATGCTTCGCCGATCCTGGCCGGGAACGTACCTGGCAGTATTTAGATTTTGGTGTAGATTGGAATGCAGTTAAGAAGGTGAGTAAAGCGTGATGTTCAATTTTCGACCTCCTCGAAGTTCGACAAACTACGTTTCTGGGCCTCATATTGCACGATTCTGTTAGGTTGCTGTGCCAATCATATCCAAATTCACAGCGCGGACGAACGGATCATTTGTGAAGCTCAGTCACTCTAGTATCGGCTGGTCTTATTACTCGTGTGATCCTGAGTGGGGCTCCCTGCAAGCGTCATACTTAGTTTCTGAGCTCGGTGAAGCATTGCAATCTTTCGATGTTCGATTCGAAGCACTAAAGGGAATTGTGGAAGGTAGGCGTAAATTCTCTGAAGTTGATTGCAATCTTAATATATGTGACTATCTTTTAACATTGCCTTGTCTGCGTAACAAAGTGGTGCCAAGGAAAGGGAACAAAGGTCACATCGTTAAGAAAATTCTACACGATACAAGAGCTCGAAATAAGAATGTTGATTTTGTACTTTGTATGGGAGATGACATTTCAGATGAGAAGATGTTCACGGTAAGACCTCCACAATGTGCGATGACTCTTAGATTTTATTTCATATCTGAACAGATCTCCCCCCTCGCTGTGCAGTCTGTCATCAACTTTGCCGCGGCATCCGAAAGTGAAAACTCCTACGCGTTCAATGTCGCAGTTGGGAAGAAACCGACGAATGCTTCGTTTTATGTTGATGATGCATCTGATGTCCGCGAAGTATTAGTCGCATTAAGCGGGGACAAAAGTCTTCGTCAGCGCCAGGCATCCTCTACTGGACTGGTACCGATACAGGATTTTTTTGCGTAGGTAGTAGTCAATTGAATTAAATGGACTGTAATGAATGCGTTTGAAGAAATGCGCTGCTTTAGTATGGTTTAGCATTCTCCATATCTTCCATCATTTTTTTCTCTATCCTGCTCATCTCCTCAAGATCCATTGGAGGTGGCGAGTCTGTTCTCAAACCTAATAAATCAGTTTCTTCGTCGTACCCTCTGTCGTCTGCTTCGATAATATCTGTAACCATCTCTACTATTTCCATATCTTCATTTTCGTTACCAGAAAGTTCATCCGCTGTTGGATTTGTATCATGTGGCACTGCCGCAAACATTTGCATCGCTGAAGAAGTCTCAGCATCACTGGTCCTTGGAATAGAGGATAGGATCGATACGGCGTCATTTCGCCCACACAATTGTGGCTGCTCCAGCGCCCCAATGAAAGACTGCTCTGGCATGATAATATTTTGGTGTTGATCAAAATTTGCCGGGTTTGTGTCTTGCTCTCTGTCTCTATTATTTCTGTTCCTGTCGGCAACAAAAGCACGATCTTTGGTTTTTCCAGTTTGGCAAATAATTCCATTGTCACCATTCTCTCGCCCTCGACGTCCTCCCATAAAGAACTTATCCGCCTCTCTGATCACACCCTTCCCCCCGTCCTCGGCATCGAACAATCTGGAATCATGCGATTCATCTTCCAACTCTTCTCCCTCTCCATATTCCAATTCCGGAATCGCATTTTTCGCATTACTCCGACTAGTTAGTTCTATTCTTCCTCCCACTTGTCTTCCGTCATCCAAAGAAGTTGTAGCAGTATCTTCAAAATCGACAAACCCCGTCTCATCGTCCCATGCTGTGCTTCCATCATCGGAACTCGCATCCCAAACTCCACCATCTCCATTGCCGCGACTACCACCACCTGGGACGACAGCGGAATAATAATAACTACTATCCTCCGCCGTATCAACCGTACCTCTATGAGCCATCATCCACTGGGCCCATTTACGCGTATCCAATGGTGGAACGGCCCCTCCAATATTATCAGGATTGTACGCTCGTTTCTTCATCAATCGAAGTTTGCGCAGCCGTGCCTGAAGAACACGTTCATCATCGGGACAGCAACCGCATCGGATGCACGTGTAGCAACAACATTTATGTAAACAATAAAGACTCAAGCAGAAGAGGGCGGCAAATGTAAATCCTCGTGTCAAATCGTCGAAAATCGTGTCATCGCTATTTTGTTCGTTCTTTGTGCTTGTTGTGGATTGAGTTTCATTATTGCTATTGTTGTTGCTATTATGAGTTGCATTAGAAATTTGATGTGTTGAATTGTTCGTATAGTTCAGCAATTCTTGCAATCTAACCGAGTAGAAGAGCGCATTTGTGTCATCATTTTGTTGACTGGCGAAATGGATGTTTTGAATGATGTTGTCTGCATCGTCAGAATTTGGAAAATGGATTAGTATTCTTCCAATGTCATTTGCATGCTGCTGCTGCTGCTGCTGCTGCTGTTCTTTACTTCCCCACTCATTAGCTTTTTGGCGAAGATGAAGTCTACCACCTGCAAATAGTCTACACTTCTGTCGTCGAACAACATCATTTGCCTTTGCTGGTATAGCTAAAGTAATTAGAGATTGTCGCTTATCCTTAACACTAGTAGTAGCAGTAGTCGATGCTGATGTGGAGTGTCGAGAGGAGAAAGATAATAAGCTGATGTTAACAACGACAATCCATAGGAGCAAGGCTACTGAGATATTTGCCAAGCGCCACACCCGAGAGGGATGCCGATGGGTTGGTGGTAGTATCGTGGCGAGGCTGGGGAGGAGGAAGGCGGCCATGGTAAAAACTGTTGTTTCTATTTTTTGGCGCGAGGCCAAGCCCGCCAGCTGAATCACGGATCGACGAGCGAGTGTCGTCCTCTCTTCTTTCCTCTTTCGCGCGTTGAGATATCGAAACTGTTAATGTTCATTCTAATATAGATTATTTTTGTCCACTTACCTCTTACTAGGCACTTCCATGTTCTCGTCTGTAAGATTCATACTAGAGTTCTACAATCTGGCGAGAGGAAGAAAACTTCTTTTCTTCGTTTCTTTCCTTTCGAGTACGCACTCCTGGTCACAACATTTGACGGACAGATAGAGTAGTATGTTTGAAATATTATGAAATATGAATTATTAGGTACTCACATTTCTGTTTCTACTGACGTGGCATCATTTCAGGAGTGCGCGCTCGAGCCTCCGGCCTGCCGGGCGGAGGAATGGAGCGAGCTATCTACTCATCGTATCTATCTACCTACCTCTCTCTCACTGGAGAGCGGTAAAAACAAAAAAAATTGGAAGCAAGTTCGGGTTTTTGTATGGTGGCAGTACGGTAGATCTTCACGATGTACTCTACACATCTACACCATAGATCGTACTCCTCGCCGCTCCTATCGAATCAATAGAGCGAGAAGTCAAAAGCCCCCATCAATAATAATAGTATCTACGGCGGCAATAGATAGAGCAATAGATATTGGTTACGATAGATACACCGGCAGCCGTTATTCCGAGTTTCGATTTTGTGCCATCATGTCCTCCGCTCCCACCACGCCCGTCGTCGTTGACGCTGGCCGCAGCGAGGAAGACGACGCCGAGCACCAACCAGCAGCGCCCGCAGAGGCGGCCCCGCCCCTCGACGTGGTTCCGGAATTATTGCCGCACATCGAGATGCCCGCCCTATCCTTCCAGCCCCCACCCGCCGCGGCGGCAACTACCGCCGACCAACAATTCACCATCTCCCCATTTCCCAAGAAGAATGCCAACGGCACCGCGCAATGCATGGCGATGGGGTGCGAGAAGAATGCGCAAGGAAAGACCAAGGTCAACAACGTGGGTCCATTCTGTCGATTTCATTACAACGCCTGGCTCATTAGCACCGGGCAGATCGAGTCATGGACCTGTTTCTGTGGGATCAAGGTGTCCGTAGAGGCCGATCGTTGTGGGCAGTGCCATCGCTGGCAGCAGGGGAAGAGGCCACCCGTGCCAACCGGCAAGAGGCAACACCATGATACGGCTGCTACCGATGCGGCCATCGCCTCTGAGACTCAAACGACTACTGCTGCTGCCACATCCGACGCTCATGCGACGACATCTTCCACTGCCACCAACATCGAGATATCCACCTTTCGCAGAATGAATGAGCGCGGTCGGACTCTCTGCAAGGTTGCGGGATGCACGAAGTTGGATCAAGCGCGGAATGATGGATATTGCCGCAAGCATTTTCGCATGCTTTCGGGAGGGGCCAAGGATAATCGCACTGGTACTGCAGCTGCTGCTGCTGCCACCGACAACGCGGAAAACAGCAACGCTGTGGGAGGTGGGGCGGCGGCATTGGAGAATGGTCTCGACTTGTTGGAGGATTGGACGTGTTCCTGTGGAAAAGAGATTAGCGCCAAGCAGAAACGGTGCGGAAAGTGCAACAAGGTACGTTTGTTTTTTGCGTACTCTCTTTATACGTGACACGCGTATTCCCCGTTCTCAACGCCATCCCCCCTATCTCTCTTGTATCATTTCTTTTCAGTGGAGGGGAGGGAAACGTGAACCTTACAACGTTGCGCCCAGAGTGTACGAACAACGTGCGGTCGCCTACGAAGAATGCTTTGCCGTAGCTTCTGAACGCAGCACAGAAGACAACAACGACAACGACCAAGCTAACGTCGACACGTCATTGCATTGGACGTGTCCGTGTGGGAGTGGTATCCCCTTCCCCAAGTCTCGGTGTGGCAAATGTCACCGTTGGCGGGATGGGAAGCGCAAGGGTGGGTGGACGATCAAGGCCTTCAAGACCGCGGGCGAGGATGACAGTGGCATTGATTGGACCCAGGATTGGACTTGTTGCGAGGAGGTGATCTCTGCAAAAAAGCGTCGATGTGGCAAGTGCAACGGATGGAGGGGAGGGAAGAGGATTGCAAAAGATGCAGTGGTAGCACCATTGCCAGAAGCAGTGGACAACCACATCGTGTCGTTGCCACCATTGGTACCGATGGAGAACTCTACATTGCTTCCATCATTGGAACCGATGGATGAAAACTCTGTGAAGATTGATCAAGTGGGTATGGAAGCAATGATTTAATGATGTTCGGGGGAACAACCATAAGCATGAGATTCTCTCCTGCCAAGTGTGCAGCGTCCAACCTTCGGCTGTGATCCATGGGATGCATACATGAAAAGTTCTCTTACATGGATGTTAAATTTAGTGAATAATTGAATCGATTTCGCTCTTCCACTGTATTTTGTTGGAGCGTGGCCTCCATTTGACAGAGACTGGATGAGTAGTAACTGATTAGTTGTATTTATTGTTGTATCTTACATCATGGTCAGGAATAGCACATGCCACACAGGGGAAAGAAAGAATTAAGAATTCATTGGAGACGACGTAATGTCATCTGTTAATACTCAACGCCCACCATCCAAGTGGACTGCATTGCACCATGAAAAGCTATTACATGGGAAGAGGGTGCACCTGTCTGGTGGGATCTGGGAATATCCTTCACCTCTTTTGTAAAGATACCAGCAACATTGTCATTTACAGCTGTGGTAATACTGACTTCTTCATATATACAAATATAAGAAATTAGATAAATTGACCTAGACCATCTGAGTAATCATGAAGTCTATATGCCACCTCATAGACCAGGACAGCAATGCAGCCTGAGCTACATGGAGCAGTTGTTCTCCTTCCAGGAACACCTCCTGGGAAAACCGACAAGTCATAGTCAGCACCTCCCGCAATCGGAGCCCTCACCATCCACTTAACCAATCCCTTCTGTGATATGGAAAATCCATGGATCTGGGACAGTACAGGACACATCTAGGACAGATTTTCTTGGATCCAGGACAAGCCTGGATCCATTCCAAACTGGATTCAGGACATCCTGTATCCAGTATGGGATTTTTTGTCCTGAATCTAGGACAGAATTCCTGTCATGAATTCAAGACATCCTGAATCCAGGAACCGGGTTTTATTTTTTTCCTGATTTTACCCGAAAAGAACACAAAAAATGGGCCCTATCAGAGGCAGTAAATGTCAATTTTTACTAACACTGTGCCAGACCCAGTAAAGAGTTCAAATGCAAAAGACATGCAATTGGGGGCCTATTCCCCCTTGTCATGATTCATACAGTATTATATATAAAACCTAATGAATAGATATTTGCAGTCATCATCTTTATGATCACTATCAACCCCTGTATCTTTCTAATAAATCACCCCACTATCCTCCCCTGGGACTAGATTTTACCCATGGCACCTGACCAATATTTACCAGGCCTTATTTTTGTTACTTACTGGACTTGTCCCAGTATAAAAATTCTGAGCAGCTTGTCCTGGATCCAGGCAGCTTGTCCTGGATCCAGGACAGGGTAAAAATCCAGGACAAGCCATTAAATGCTGGTCCTCCTTCTAAAGTATTTCTCTTTCAATTTGAGCTGCTGAAGAATCTCTGTCTGCAGCTCCTCATTCCTCTTGTATGCTCCATCCCCTTCTGTTGGTCATAGATCACTACAAATCAATACAACCATTGTCAATGGTGCATTCCAACAACTTGATGGTGTGAACTTTCTTCCCCCAATACAGTTTCACCAAAATTGAGTTGTTTTATACCAGTTGATGTGGCAGCCTTACACAATTACATACATCATTTGTTGTCCTTATTTACCATAGTTAACAAATTGGGATGTTAAGGCCATTATCTGCTCAGTGCAACCAAATAGAAGATACATCAGCAATGAGGATCTTGTGCATGCTTGATGCTTGGCAAATGGCAACCCAAGTGAGGACACCACAACAGCCATTACCACAAAAGGCATCTGAATATGTTGTAAGTTATAAATGCACAATATTCTACTGTAGTGTGAGGGAAAATAACCTTTTTTGCCTCCAAAATCATGTTGAAAAGGCAAGGGGACATAGCCCAGCAAGATATGATTGTCCAAATTCAAATGGAATCCTATTCTGTCATACAGCTTAGGTATTTTTGTTTGCTTGTGGTTGCATTATGCCAAGAAGGAAAAAACAGGTGACAGATATGGATGTGTGCTGGGTGTCAGCCAGTTGAGGCTAACTAAAAGAAAAGAAGGATCGCACTCAGATTCTGTGCAAGGTGCAAGCACGAATACTGTCAATAGGAAGTTCAGAGCAGATAGATTAAGTTGCTTGTAGATTGTAGTAGATTAAATTCTGATTATGCCATATGTGTTTGCCAAGTCAATTGCATTCCAAGCTGTTCTGATAATCAAAGGGGGGTGTTGTCTGACAATGCTGGATGATCATGTGTGGATGGCATCATGGCACTTTAACACAAACATGTTCATAGTACAATTGTTTGAGACCCATGTTGAGAAGGATAACAATTGTCATACTATACTAAACCAATGTATATATATTGGTCAGATGATGATAGTACTATATGCAGGTATATATCTCTATATGCAGGTATATATCTATTTCTTTGTCAGGTCAGCATGATTTAAAATATAGTGTTGTAAATCAAACCAAACAAAACAGGATTGTTCATTATTGTCAATGAATAATCATGTACCAAGTTTGGGGTCTGTTTTATATGCATTGTTGTTTCTAACTTGGTTCTAGTTTATCATTGATGAATGATCTGTTCTCTTTCCAAAATACAAAGTCTCCTTGAATATTAGAATATATGAGGTCCCTACCATGGAATCACTTCAAAGTGCTGCCACTGCACTAATTGGGATATTCACAATTGTGGTCAAGTTGTCATGAACCAAGTCATGAGCTTTAATGTATGACCTATGAAGTAAAATGGACAACAATTAATTTCAACACTGATTGTATGCACAAGTGTCCATCTTGCACTGGGCTTTGACTCTGAAGGAGACAATTCAGCATTGCCTCAAGTGCTCAGTGCTCTTTGTTGTCTTGATAACAAATGTCCAGTTTGCATTGTGCGTATCTCCAGGTTTTGATACAACACAGAATTTATTACATTAGATGCATAAGTGTTCAACACAAGAGGTCATGAGACTAGGCATGGTGTGTTACAAAATGGTTGCTATCAATTAGAAGTTCAAGGTATTGAAAGATACAGTACTTTTGCTCTGGAAAGAGCCATTCCCAATTTGCTGAAAGTTTGATCCCTATTCACCCAACATTTTGCTGATGCTCTTTTGTCTATGTTTGTATCATTTTCAGATTTTGGGTGATACTGAAGAAAAGCAACTTGGTGAACTTAAAAGTTACCTGTCTAATGAGCATGGTAGCTTGTCTACTGAACTAGTGTGATGTGGCTGTATATTGTACTATAATTGGGTGGCTGAGGCCATATGGTCTGGCCCCAAACCCTACCTAGCTACACACCCTTGCAGTCACGTC
>JALLBB010000179.1:0-19689 GCA_036939735.1 Discostella stelligera | reverse complement strand
ATATTCTTTTGTTATTTGTTTCTCCATCTTATGTCCTGGTGCAAAACAATTATTCTCAATCCTCACTGTATCACATGAAGAATCAATGGGTGTCAATGTGTGTGAAATTGCATCCATGTGCATCACCGCTGACCAGATTGCTTAGCCATATCTTCTGCTCCCCTCAAAAATCATCTGCTGTCATCATTGATGCAATAAAAATTGTTTACAAACCCTCATGATGAAACATGTTACCAGGGCAGAGGCTCTGAAGAGCACTGCACCGGCAACAACACACAACACCATCCTGTACGAAAATGCTTCCGGATGACATCGCTGCCTGCAATGATGATGATCACATCAGGAGCAAGCTCAAGAATGCTCCTACATCTACAACCATCACAAGATCAAAGTCATTGCAATCATTGCAACCTGCCACCACTGCTACCACCTCTATGAAATCATCACCCTTGATTGTATTTGAAAGCAATCTCAAACAATGCATGATATTTGTTTGAACCTGCCATTGTTTGTTGCAGATGACTTGTACATAAAAGAAAAAGAACAAATGCACCATCAGCAACTTATGATGGTTAATATTATTAACTAATAGGCGGCAGGTCTCCTTGTGTGTATGATGCACTGTCTCCAAATTTGTCATTTTCATATACTTCAGACTCATCATATTCTCCCAGTTCATCCAGGTTTTCATCAGAATAACTAGTGCCACCTCTTGATGACTCTGCTGCAGATTCGCTTTCTCCCTGACTATCAGATCCTCCTACACCACTAGAATTAGACCCAGATAATGCACTGTTGTATGAACTATTGTATGATTGGCTTTGAGAGCCTGTAGTACCTGATGAATTTGACTGTTGGTGTGATCCAGTGCTCTCAGAGCCTTCCCAGCTAGAGCCACCAGAGCTCTGGTTGAACTCTTGGCTTTGAGAGTCACCATACATTGGATCTGGTATCTGATTGGCATAATCTAATCCGGTGTCGTAGTATTGATCCAAGTGGTGATCAGAGGGAAAATGATTCTGTTCCGGCTGATGGGTGTAGTCATTGTTTTGGATATTAGTGTCATTCGGACCCATCGGATCGAACAACGGTTGAGAAGGATTTTCTTTGCAAACACGTGCTTCGTTTTGGGCATGCGGATCATAAATAGGATCTGCGGGACCGTTAAAATTCATTCCTTCACTTGTAGACACATTGGCATTGAAAGAATTGTAATTGTTGGGGTCGTCTTTGCTGTACGTCTTGCATGTGACCTTCGATGACCAAGAAACGTTGTTTTGCTTTGGGTTGACAAATTTCGATTTCCTGAGAGCTGACTTCGCTGCTCCTTCGCCACCTTCAACCGAAACTCTACCTGGTGGCCAGTGCCGGATTTGACCAAATGCCCTATGGCAGAAATCTTCTCTGCCCTTCATCAATTCTTCCGCATCTCTCGTCAAATCATAAAATGAATGCGAACGGTGAGGATCGCTCCATCCTAACAAACTCTCATCGACGTCATCAACATTCACCGCTACCAATGGATGAGCAAAACGGTTACTGGTCACTTGAGGGGCGTACGATGATATTGCTCCAACTTGGCTAAAGGGGATACCCTGAACTTTTCCGACCGACTAACAGCGACAACAAACAGTTTAGGAAGGAAATTGCCAAAGATTACAACAGATTCAGCATGCTTACCTTGTGCGAGGTACCAAAGAGATGTTTGATGGATTTCAGTATTTGATACAATAAGAACAATCCAAATAGTGCTAGCACTCCTACGCTGACCCAGCCGTAAATTTCGGTCAACTGCATTTGCTCAGAGGTCATCCAAGTTACACCAGAAGGAGGAATAGCTGGAAAGGAAAATTGGTGTCCGGGCCCAATGAATTGGTTGCAGAAATAATAGGAACGCATCCCAGGCTCGATGGTCGCTGTGGATACCTGTCCCTCGCCGTCGGTGATTATCCAGTTCCCGTAGTATGCGGAGTGCGAAATGCTTTCCGAGCATAGGTTATCAAAAGGGAACCCAGAATACCAATACGACGAAACAACTCCCATGGCGGCAATCGCAGAGGACATTAGATATATACGACTGAACATGGCTACGTATGGCCCTAACATTGGCGCAGGTTTCCAAGTTCGCATTAGACTGAACTTGTCAACGTAAAAACTCACAAAGAGGGTGGCTGCGCATAGGAAGAAAGCACCGGGATATATGGCGCAATAATAAAATGTAAGGAACAATGTTTTGGACATGTTGGTGTAGCGTTCAGCTATGCTGTATTCGGTCCCACTCATGAGAAGATTCATTCGTTCTTGACTTCGAGCACGAGGCGCAAGGATGTGCCGATTGAAGTTACTCACAGGATCAGCCAGTTGCAAAACATTGGACGTGACAATGTCAGCAAAAAAGATGATATACACTGATTGTAACAAATGCTCTGGTCCATCGGTAATAGTGGATGTGAAGGGTGTGATTATGGTGATAACAATCGCGGTAATAACCCAACGGAATATTGCAATCTTGATGTAGAGTGATATCTGCTTCCCAGACTCAGATGCGTGGGACTCAAAATGAGTAACTCCCTTGGCAATCACAGGGAAAACTGCGTTAGCAATTGATATCGCCAACGCCGCATACATGACACCATGTCGACGACAGAAGTAGACTATCACCGCAACAGCAATGATGACTGCGAGGCTTATTGTAGTTGACAATGTAAGCTGTTTGATTTTTGTACACCAACTCTCGTCGAGGTCCATCCATCTGATGGCGCTCGGTTCTTCTGCCTCACGCACATGTAAAACGTGTTCGCCGCGGAAGAGTAAGTTGGGATTGATTCGATGTGTATTGTTTCGCATCGCTGCCACGGCACCTACAGTCATTCCGGTCAGCACCTGGCGCTGAGTGGCCTCGGTTTCAAAGGTGCAAAACACTCGAGTTGCCCGATACTCTTGCTGCACAAGACCTTGAATTCGGGTATTGAGTACAGTCAATCTATCTACCAGCTCTGGAATTCCAGGCGACAGTATTGATTGAATTCTTCCGAGAAATAGCCTACCATGTTCTATCTTTGCGGCACGCTGTGATAAAGTTAGCGTGTTGAGATTCACATCGTCATCAATCATCTCTTCAATATCAGATAATACGTCTCGCCTCTCCGCCAACGCCTTAACTAGTAAATCATTGTCGACTGTCACAGTGCAACATGTTAGATGGCCTCCAAATCTACTTTCAAAGAATTCTTTCCATTCTTCTGGCTCAGTTGCATCGGCAGGTGGATTAAACACCTCAATAGAGTAATCTTGTGCCGTTTGCTCTCGCTCGTCATACATGATTTTTTTCCGTCGTTGATACAATGAAAGTGCCCCAAAAGAGAGCACAATGAACCCCAAGCTTGCCATGTTCATAAGACCCACCCGAAAGGTTGCCCCAACACAAGCATTTTTTAGCGCGAAAACAAGAGTCTGCAATTCACCATCAGGTGTAACAGTGACCGTACCGGCAATCCGACTTCGAGAGTAATGAAATTCTCCAATGTTGCACGTGGGGCATGGCACCCACACCTGTTCAGTGCAAATGGCACTTCCCTTCAATAGGTAATTAACACCAGGCTGACTATTGGAATACGCATCACTTGCGTAATACAATATGTTTGGTAAATTGATGCAACCTGCAATCAGTGTGATAAGTGCCACAACACGAATCGATGAGAAGTATAACCCCACACCGATACCAAAGTCACCGAATTGAGAGATGGGAGTAAAGAGCGGAGAGTATAGCCTCGTGGGTAAATTGGATTCACCCGGTTTGGCACGGTCCAAGTTTCCCTTGTGTGCTAATCGCTGATACTGCATCCTCCGCCCACCCTTGTTCCGAACTCCTACTCTTTCGTATTTTGGTTTTGAAGTGTACAACCAATCATCGACATCACTTTCGTCATTGCTAACCGCATCATCTCCCGCATCGGTGCTCGTTTCGTCATTTTCGTACACTGGCACATTATTGGAGCGACGATTATTTTGTCTCCCACGATCGTTTCTACTGATTGAAGGCGATGATCTCGATGATACTCGAGGTATGCTCCCATCAGCATTTTTCACAATGAAGCGCGGCAAAATAGAGTGCTCAAAATAAGCCCATGCACTTTGCAATCCTCTCCCCTGTTGATCCCAGTGCTTTCTCTTTCCCCGAGGTTGATACCACGAATATTGTTGCAGCCGCAATGCAATCCTTCGACCTCGTGTCATTTCGTAGGGAGGATCATTGAGGAAGGGCGAATACGAGTATCCGTGCAATGAGCGATGGTTAATTAACGGTGGTCTTCCGCCAAAATGAGGTTCGTTCTCTTCCCTATCCTCCTGTTTCTCCTCCTCCTCTTCATAATCACCTTCTTCGTCTTCCGACGTGCGCGAGGAATCTCGAGTGGACGCGCTGCTCCCAGTCCTATCCGAGCTGTAGTTGGAACTGTCGTAGCTGTGATTGAACTCATTGTAATAACTGTCTGCTGCCACCGCCGCCGCCGCGGTCATCATCACTTCCCTTTTATCGATTTCCGATTGATGTTTCGTCCTCTCCAACTCGAGCTTCAATTGCTGCTCGCGCTCTTCCAAATGTTGCAACTCGACATCCCTCGTCGCGCGTTCTTCCACCAGCTTTAGCAAAGCCAACTTGGCCGCCTCCTCGACCAATTCCTTATTCCTCCCCTCTTCCTCGGCTCTCGCCGCCGCCTCCAGTTGAAGCTGCGTGGCACGCTCCCGTTCCTCCTCGACGCGTGCCAATTCGTTGTCCAACTCGGCGACCCTCTCCGCGCAATCCCTTTCCATCATTTCCAGGACCGTGCGCAATGCCTCCTCCTGCGCGATCCTGGCCTCCTCGGCATCCCGTTCCGACTTGGACTTGTACTCCACGAGTTTCTCCTCGGACACCTGCGCCAGCAGCGACATGGACTCTCGATGCGCCCGCACCAGCTCGGAGCGATCGTTCTTCATCTCGCGTATTTGCAGTCGCAGATTGCTGACCTCGTCGAGCAGTCGATCGTTCTCGGCGGTGTACTTGGTGAGGCGCATGTGCGATTCTCGTATTTTGCTCTCGTACTTGGACCGTTCGTTCACGATGACCGACGCGACGGCTTCCTTTACCACCCGCTCGCGATCGGACGACGAGGTGGACGAAGAGGAGTCGCGCGAAGAGTAGAACTTCTTGTGCTCCATGGTGCTTCTTTTTGAACGCGGCAAGAATATAATTAGTTGGAGCTCGACGCACGCTAAGTTCTAGAGTCTCGCCTTTGAGCGAGAGTAGTTAGAGGATTGAAGAGGAGCTGGTGGCCGGCGTGTAATACTGAAATGTGATGAAGTACGATAGTGTGGTACTAGTAGTACCTTAGTACACCGTCATGGGTCATGGAGGGGCTGATTGATACCATCGTGGGATCGGTTGGTCTGGCATTCGTTTCTGCAAAGATCCACACAAAAACAACAAAACTAAAATGGATCCAACTCCTCCAAAAAAAGAAAATAATGTAAAATTACAAGAAACAACGCAACACACACACACCCGCTCTGTCTCTCCCTTACTTTGCCTGGCACTGGGTGCCTTGAAATTGAACGCTAGCTGTCGCGAGAGGACCAAGGACCACCGATCCGACCCGCGTCCAACGAAACAAGCGGAGACAAACAATGACGGCGTCCTCTTCAATGCTGCTCCATGGTGTTGCTGTGTTGGCAATATTCATGTTGCTTGATGGTCAGGTGTTGTGGTCATTTGCGTTTTCTCCGTCACCAGCACCACGTTCGTCGCCTATTGCTTCGTTGAGCAACAGATATAAATTCGCTGCCAACAACAACAACCCATTGATTCAATCACGCATCAATGCATCGACTTCTCAAGCCAAGCTTCGAAATCATCGCTCAAGAATCGCAGCATTATTGTCCATCGGTGCGAATGATGATGGCGGCGACTGCCACAACCACCAACCCATCCAAAACACCGAAATCAATGACGGAACAACAATAACAACGACAACAACACCTTCCTTTCCTCTCGTGCTGTGGCGCTTCACTCGCCCACACACTATTATTGGATCGGCCATTGCCATTCCATCTATATTTCTCCTCGCGGCTCCAACATACCGATCATTCTTCACATTGCGCAGCTTCTCTTCCCTAATCTATGCCACAGTTCCGTCGCTATTCATGAATCTATACATTACAGGCTTGAATCAAATTACAGATGTGGAAATCGACAAAATCAACGTGAGTGCGCCTTTGTTTTGTCATTCTCCATCTCTGGATTCTCCCTGCTGCCTTCCATGATAATTGCTGCTGATCTCTAGAACTAGAAATTCGCAATCTGACAAAGTTTATTATTCACCCTATCATTACTTACTCGTAGAAACCTGAGTTACCCATGGCGAAAGGAGATTTGAATTACTCCACAGCTTGCATCGTAGTACTCATAGCGTTGGCGATTTCGTTAACCATGAGCGTTGCGCATCCCATCTTCAGCTCGGGGGGACTTCGATTGGCTCTGTGGGGATCTTGCCTCTTGGGGACTTTATATTCGCTTCCACCGTTTCGAATGAAGAAGCATCCGTTACTCGCTGCATTTTGCATTGTTGCCGTGAGAGGCACGATCATCAATGCTGGATTCTACAGCCATGCCGTGGCTACGGCCTACTACTACGATTCTGTTCCCCGGATCTCGGGAGTGTTGGACTGTCTCTCGCATGACTGGAAATGCGCATTCTCGAGTGCCTTTTTTGCCATATTTGGAATAGTCATTGCCCTCATGAAGGACGTTCCCGATATAGATGGAGATCGGACGTTTCATATTCGATCGTTCACGGTGAGAATGGGGCAGAAACGCATCTTCAGCGCGGCGAAATGTTTATTAGCCTTGTTGTTTGGTGCGGTTGGGGGTGCGCTGATGAAGTGGACAACATTGGCACAAGACCCGTCGGCGGCAGTTAGAAGAGGGGTGGTCGGATTGAGTTGTTGGGTGGCCGGGTGGTGGGTGAATAAGGCAGCTGTGGCAGTCGATGCGGAGGACAGCGAGGAGGTGTACAATTACTACATGAAACTGTGGAATCTGTTTTACCTTTCCTACGCAGCGCTCCCTTTTGTTAGTTAGAGGCGATGATAATGATATGTTCGAACAACCAGAAACTCTGGCTGGCGGAACACTTTTATTGCATTCAAAACCTCTAGTAATAATTAATATAGAGATGTAACGCTACATCACATTGTTATTAACTTCATCTTATAAAGAAATGAATTACAGTAGGATTTACACTGGAAAAGAGAGTACTGCGATCTTTAAAGGAAATCCACAGAACCCAAAAAACATATACAACTATAGAATGAAGCTATTCTGCCAACAGCCGCCATTCAATGAAGCGTCATTTCGGTCACTCAGTAGCAAGAAAAAAGTGTGAGTGTGGTGAATAGCTTCAGGGAATAAGTATGGGACTACTTGCTCGTGTTCTTCTACCCGCAGGTTGCTCCGCTACATCATGCACCTGAACTAAGCTTGGGTTGAGCTCACGGACGCAGAGTTTTCAAGGTTAGACGCAACAGCACGAATTTCAGCCCGCGCCGCCAGATCGGACAACATTTCATCGTACTTGTCGCTTGCTCCAACCTTGGCACCTTCCTCCTCAGTCAGCGTGCATTGGTAGCCCATACTCGTATTGTTATTCTTCGTGTGCAATCCTTCGTCGGCGCCGCATCGTCCGCACGTAGTGAAGAGACACTTATTACCGAATCCAAATTCTCCATGCTCCGCGCGCTGTCGACCGCAACGGCTACATACCTTTCGATACGTGAGGCCTTTTGGAAGCTTGTTCTTAAGCTTTGAGGAGACGAGTGCGTTAGCAATGTTCTCTGGAACATGCACTGTCACTGTGGATGATGACGGTGGCTGAACTTTCAAGGGAGGTTGTTGCGGCTGGCAGTAACGTGAAAATTGTGGCCGAATTGTCTGTGGTTGCGATGTAGTGTGAGAGAAGTCTTGTTGACCACCAGGTGTAGCGTGATAGGTGTCATGATGGGGTGCACTTGGCCAGCTGTGCTGATGATTGCCTTGGTGCTGATAAGCATGGTGGTGCGCTTGATCTTCGTACGGAGAATTACGAAGATGATACTGATCGTGATAATAAGCTTGCGGGGCTTCAAGATGATTACGCTGATCTTGTTGCTCATGACGACAGAGTTGTTGCTGCTGCTCAGCCATGTACTTTTTATGGGGCAAGGCCATTCGTGGATCTTTACTATCCATGCTGGAGTGACGTCGCTTATGACCTCGACCTTCCGTTTGTTCATCATTCGCCTCATCATTATTGGTCACGACTTTCTTGTGCACCGACAACTGAGTGTCCCCTTTGATACTTCGTTCCCAGGTCTGTGGATTCGCGGCTTCATTGTTTGCTGCTGCGTTCAATGTATCCAACGCGGACGATGCGAGTGTTGCTAAAAAGTCCAACTTTTTCTCGCTTGAATTCACTGACATCGAAAATGAGGCGTTGGTTACAGCGGACATAACCGAAGCTTGGTGGCCATTACTGCCTTCCTTTGATGAATAAACTTCGTCGACGGTTTCCATTGTTGGCATGCTGGGTGGGCGGTTTGTCTCCTCGGAACTAACAACTCGTAATGATTGACCTGGTGACATCTCAATAGATGAGGAGCCACTGACGCCACCGCCCTCACCATCAATGATTGAGCCGTGTGATCCCTTGTCTCCAGAACCGGAAGGATCTGAGGCGGCGATAGATGCTTGAGTCAGGCCTTTCAGATTCGACTGATCTTCGTCCTCTAGCCTGTTGCCACAGTTTTCGCACTTACATTGACTACCACACTTAAAGCTATTGCTGAAACACTCGCAATATTTCTTGAGGCATTTTGATTTGCGGCACTTGCATCCAATGCGATGAACCTTGGCTGACATCACTTGCATTCCCAAACCGGCACGACCTCCTTCAATGCTGTGTCGTAGAGTAGAAGGCGCAGGGTCAGAATGCTTTGCGGGCATAACTTCCCTTCGTAGGTATTGATGATGATTCGATGATTGATACAACGGAATACTCCCTGAATGACTATGGGTGGCTTCCCCTGACACGCCACTCGTGGACATAGAGTTTCCTGGGTATGAAGGATGAGGATATCCACGTTGACTCTCATTTTGATACACAAGGCTCCGCATGGAAGGGATTTGTGGGTGATAATAATTATCCATAGCCGCAGACCGTGGTTCATACTCGTTATTTAAGTCGCCACCAACGCTACGTCTACGGTCCATGTCCCAAGACCTACTATATCCAATATTTGTTGTAGTAGCCCGGGGATGAGAGGAGTAGTGTTGATCATAGTTATCCTCCATTCGGTGGCGAGGTATGCTATCCATAATATGACGTGGCTCCGCTTGTGTTTTGGTCACAATGGTGGAGGAGGATGCTTCGATGATATCGTTTTCTCGCGATGGGTCATTTTGATCGTCGTTTTCATTTACAATATCAACGACCTGTGCGTCGGAAGATGCTCCAACTTCTTGCGTTTCTTCTTGGGAGACGTCCACTTCATTTCCGTCTACTTGTTTCTTGACGATGTGACTACTTACTGACGCATTCAAGGATTCCACTTTCCTCTCGATACTTGTGTCCATGGGAGTCGCTTGCTCCTCATTGCTTTCGTCGGCCTTGGCGTTATTATCGTTTGCCGATGGTTTAAGTTCTTTCTCACCGGAATTGGCATTAACCTCGCAATCTTCTTCCTTGGCCTGTTTATTTCTAGATTCATCCTGATGAGAAAACGACAATGGACAATCGAGCGATCGGAATTGATACTCAGGACGCACTCGCGGGTCAAGCCTTTGGGGTTGGCGTGAATACTTAACACACTCGCCGTAGCCTCCCTGAAGGTAGTACCCCGTTGGTCGACCAGTGTAACTTGCATTATCTCTAAATGGTGGCGGTCTGTATACTACTGCAATAGTGGACCCCGAAGACGTGACTGTTGGTTCTGAGCCAAGCCCATCTGCTGTCCCGCCCATGCAATTTTCTTGCCCCCTAGCGCCAAAAGATCCTGATTCAATGCCATCAGCCAAAAATTTATTCTCGAAAGCGTCAGGATTACGAATGAGTACCTGCCGCCTTGATATTGCGATGGAACCCATTTCTCCCTTGGACAATTCAGCCTCAGTGTTCTGACAGTTGTCACAGACGCACAGTTGGGATGAGCATACGATGGATGCCGCAAAACACTGACAGTATAGCTTGAGGCAACGAGTTTTACGACAGGAACATCCCTTGCCTGAAGTCGTGCGTCGTAGTGGTCCAGGAAGAAATGCCTTGGCGTTATCATCGGCAACACTGCTCTTATTAGTTATCTTCTCCGTACTAGGATGAGGCATTATTTGTGGCTGATGTGCTTGTAGCTGGGATGGCGTTGGGTGAACTGTAGATCGAGGATGAATGTGCGGTGGCGGAGGTGGTGGGCAGTGTTCACGATGTGACGAAGAAGATGTGTATGGATCAGAAGGGCGAGGACGGTAAGAATCCGACCTATTTATGTACATCTGCCGGTCGTCATGGGGATGATAGTAAGTCCCTGCTCCTCCGACATTGCTATTGCTGCTTCGGCCGTAGTTGCTGCTAGTTGGATGATCCAAATGATTATCTCGAGGGTGCTGTTTCTGTTGCTGTTGTGATTGAGGGTAGGGAATGCGACGATCCATAAACTGTTGTGGTGGTGCTCTACCGCCATAATGGATATATCCCGCTTCTTGGGGAACATGGTACCTCGGTTGCTGTGGGGGTAGCGATCGACGATGATAATGATAATCATCGTGTGCTGGAGTTGGATGAGGATGGTGTTTCATGACTCCAGCACTTGCCGCATCGACTCCATGCGTGGACTCAGGGTGATGGTAGCCAGGTCGAGTTGGTAATGTGGCCGCTGCTGCATCCGGGTGCAACCTTGCCCGAGATCCGTCGGCACCAACACCAGCACCGATGGGAAGAGTTGGAGGAGGGAAATTGAGTTGATTAGATCGAATGGGGCGGAATTGATGCGGAGGTGCGGCATGAGCCCCCCTTCGCGAGTGGGGATGACTTGAAATTGGCATGCCGCCTCTAGAATAATTCACATCGCTGCTGTCCTGCATAATCTTGTTTTGGACCAACGGATGCCAGGCGTGGGGCAGGGAGATGGGTTTTCCCTCACTGTCAAGAGACCAAGTCGCAGCCACCACATCATCCTCGAATGTTGAGGAAGATGCAACTGTCACCGCAGGTGCAGGAGGGGGGGATGAAGAGATTGACGACTGTCCATGCTTTTCCTGCTGCTGCAATTGCTGATCAGCGGGTGCAAGAGGCGTTACCTTCACCTCATCCCCCGCTCCCCCCGATGCAACGCTTGAACCAACGACTGCGGAATCGCTAACTTCGTCCTGCCCGTCAGTATCAATCTGAGATTCGCGAACCACCGCAAATGATACGTCCTCCCCTCGATTGGCAGTGGAATCGACGGCAGATATTTCTTTCATCTTGTTGGAAACGTCGAGCGGTGTCTCATCGTCGTCACGGATGCTGGCGCTGCTCATGCTCATGGTGAAAAATCCTGCTGGGTGGTTTCAAGCATTCAAAATGAAAAATAGATCTGGATCCCTGGAAAGGAGAACCAATTACTCTGCACCGCAAAAGGATGGTGGTTCATATCCCCAGAAAGCTGTTCATGGCGTCGTTCGGTATTGATTTTGATTGATTTGTTTTGATTTCATTTTTTATTTTGTAGTAACAGGCGGCCACGCAAGAAATATGGCAGAGGAAGCAGGTGGAGGCTGGTAGTTGTTAGTTGTTGTTGTTGTTGTTGCCTGCAGTTGCGAAAAAAAGCGAAGACAACAACATGTCCACCGCCGTTTGTTGTTTGTCCTCTCTCACTCTCTCTTGTATTTGATTTGAATTTGAACGAATCAGATACTAATTCCCTTGTGAGAGTCATAATCAATTCCACGGATTCCCACATGGAAAAGATGTCTTCCAATCAAATTTGAGAAAGCGACCACAATAATTGAGAAGGGAGGGGAATAGAAACAACGATTCGATTTCGACTGAAAAATAAAAAAATATAAATAATACCTACAGTCCAGGTCCAACGTTCAGTTGAGTTTCTGTCCGTCGTGATGGTGAAAAATAGTAGGGAAAACGGTTCGATCACCCTCATTATTTGGAATATCTTTTCGATTCCTCCCTTTAGAAACTCCTGTTTGATCACCCTCATTTCTAGGGCTTGGTCTCGGTCCTACTTTTCGAGGCGAGGCGAGGCGAGGCGAGACCGAGGCGATACCTCGGTCTCGCCTCGCCACCCTGAGCCTCGGTCATTCGAGGCTTTTCGAGGCTAGTATGTACAACGTAATGTACGTAAGGTAGGCATTTATTTTAGTAAGGGTCGTACTCTGTCGTACTACACAAACATGAATACCAGCAAACTCAGTACTAATTCCTACGCTGTCAGCACTCCTAACACCTCGTACTAACACCTCGAACCTCGCCTCGTTTGAGTTCCGCCTCGCCTCGAACCTCGCGAGGACTGAAAAGACCTTTCGAGACCAAGCCCTACAAATAAGAGAAACAGCAGGGTCGGTCTTGCTGAACCGGATCTTCCTGGCTTGGTACCAATCCACGAGGTCCTTTGCCAATGATGACCGACCTCTGCTACCTCTAGGACATCGACAACGCCTCATCATTTGATTTCCGGCTCCCCCCTAATTACCTCGCTTTCCCACCAACGATAACGATAACTGTGGTATCCATTTTTAGCCTTCTCCCCACCAACGCCAAATTCGCGACATGATTCGGCGTGCTTCCAGTGCCACCTTCTCACGATGTCGTCGACTTGATCATCGATTACCTGGCGACATGAAACAAACACTCATAAGCATGAGGAGTTCCCAGCATGGCTCATCGACGTGCATCTTACAGTCAGGATGCATCAACGATGATTCTTCCGCCGCTCGAATCAGCGAAGTAATTGCAGGGAATAATTATTGGAACAAATCATTCTCTGCTGTCGCTGCGACTGCAACGGCGTCTACTCGTAATGCATCATCGTCATTATCATCATCATCATCATCCCAAGCTAGCCCCTCCACCTTAATGAAACAGCAACCAACCAGCAACAACAGCAGCGACAATAGAGATGGCACCGATAAATCAAAAAAAGATGACTCCAACATATTCCTCGACAATCTCGGTAAAATCTTCTTATCTACCATCGGTCTCGTCCTGATAATGTTACTACGCTCTACCAAATCCAATAATGCACGAACTGCACTGCGCGAAGATATTGAATCTAGTGCATTATTGGATCCCTTAGAAATCGATGATTTGCGATTGGCCAATTCGGATTTTACTATTGACATTTGGGAGAGTGTCGTGAATGAAATAAAGAATGAATTCCCCAACCGTACATCGGTGACCTATCCCGAATTTTTGACAGTGGTGATGAGAGTGATGAGAGAAGCGAAGGGGGAGGGATTCACAATACAATTTGGACATTTGGTGGATAGGGTTGTCATTGCCGAGCTCGAACGAGTGGAAAAGTCTAGTGGAGAAGTTGGCAAGGGTGAAGGTAGCGATGCTGATCAGGAGGCGAGGTTGTCGCAGGTGGAGCTGCCATTGACTTTTCTGTTCGTGGCATTGTCGCTTGCGTTGCATAGCACTGTTACCGATCGTGTGCGAGCACTATTTGAAGTCATGGCACAAGACAGAACGTACGGTACATTACATGACGATACATTTCATCAGCATGAGGAGGAAGAATCATTGTTCACAGCTGATGCTGATCAAGTTTCTCAAATGATTCAACATCTCCAAAATACCTGTCAACTTGTACCAGAGGCCCAAATTGTCGAAACGAATTCGAAAGTTCCCTACCAAACCTACAGGGTTGGGACGGGCGAGGAATTGACGAAGCGTGCACGCGGAGGGTTTGGGGGGAAGAAGGGAAGTGCCGGCGTGACCAAGGAGGTTGACGGACCTGTGACCTTGGATGACTTTCATGCTATTTTGAAGAGTAGGTCAGTCTGTGCATGGGGTGAATGTTATGTTAAGAAAAAGGGTAGGACGTCAACGAGTGATCGGTAGATTGATAGAATAGGCATGTTCTGTTTTCCCGATCACTATTTCCACGACAATGAAAAAGGTATGCGTCCACATGGATAAGCTTAACCTACGTTCGCCAACCTCTGCCATGATGAAATAGAGTTGGATAGAGGTGTCCCGCAGTCTCTCCCGCCAAAAAAGAGGCCCGTGATTGAAAATCTCAATCGGTAAACTCGTAACCTCAGACCATGACGACCGCACCGCCCGCTGTAGCGGCTGTCACCCGATCTACCGCCACCGACCCACCATGTCCCATCGAACCCCTCCACAACTTGCCCATACCTCCGCCATCTCACTTCTCCCATCTTTACAAACCCAACGCTTCAGGCAAAACCGTCATCCTCGGCATCGAAGGGAGCGCCAACAAAGTCGGCGTCGGCCTCCTCTGCTACGACCCAACAACCGCCACATACCAAACGCTATCCAATCCGCGAAAGACATACGTCAGCCCAATAGGATGTGGATTTTTACCCAAGGAGACTGCCTGGCATCATCAGGCACACATCGTACCGCTCATACGCGCGGCACTGAACGAGGCATTCCCGAACGATGATCCGTTGCATCCCGAGCAACATCTCTCGGCCATCGCCTTCACTTTAGGTCCTGGCATGGGTGGTCCGCTCAAATCTTGTGCCGTTGCCGCCCGATCGCTCGCACTACTGTGGAAACTACCATTAATTGCTGTCAATCACTGCATTGCTCACATTGAAATGGGAAGGGTGGCGACCCAAGCATCCGACCCGGTGGTTCTTTATGTGAGTGGTGGGAACACCCAAGTCATTGCCTACAGCGATGGGCGATACCGAATATTTGGTGAAACAATTGATATTGCTGTCGGAAATTGTTTAGATCGATTTGCTCGTGTGGTGGGATTGAGCAATGATCCTAGTCCGGGATACAACATTGAACTGGAGGCAAGGAAACACACCAGCAAGAACCCACTCAAATTTGTAGAGCTGCCATATGTCGTGAAAGGAATGGACGTATCTTTCTCGGGCTTGCTCACCTATATTGAAGAACTGACGAGAAGGAAAGATTTCATCAAAGATGGAGAACGACAACAGGATAATGATCAACAATTCACTACGGCAGACTTGTGTTATAGCCTCCAAGAGACTATCTTTGCCATGTTAATTGAAATCACCGAACGTACCATGGCACATTGTGGTCAAAACTCGGTGCTGATAGTGGGTGGGGTGGGATGCAATCAACGATTACAGGATATGATGGCAGATATGGTCAGTGATCGAGGAGGGACGTTGTGTGCCATGGATCACAGGTAAGTGAGGGACAAAAAGTTATGTAATATGCCAATACAATAACAACATCTCGAGAACAAAATCCAACAACATTTTGTTCCATGCTGTAGGTATTGTATAGACAATGGCGCCATGATTGCACAAGCGGGAATGTTTGGTTTGCAGTACGGTAGCACTGAAATGGTGGTGAAGATTCAGGAAACAGAGTGTCGTCAACGATATCGGACTGATCAAGTCGAGGTGGTTTGGAGACCGAAGACTAGAGGAAAGCATTCTTGACAGTACTTATGAAAGCGCAACAGAGGCACCATATTGAATGTTGCCCAATCTGAAGGTAGAGAATCATCTACATAACTTAAGGAGTGGAAGACAAGACAGTAGTAGATGATAGGTTAAGTAGATATGCATCCATTCAGAGATCTAGTCTAACATTAATGAGCGGGAACTACCCCGAATAACTCAACAACCAATTGCCACACTTTAATCCATGGAAGCAACCAACATTTCTTGGCATTCTCGTTTGTCAAGAACCAACAAGGACAGGAGACATTAGTTTCGTGACGATCTTCTCCGGCTTTCGCCGCCCTTTCCGAATCGAGCAAATCCTTGAGCAATTTGTTTTCGCTCTCGAGCTGCTTCATTTGGTTGGATAGACGTGCTTTCTCCGGAGAAGGATACGTAAACAGTTCTGGGGTGTTACGACTTCGGATCATTCGAAACATGTAATCTAGGGTACCATGTTGATTTACGAAGAAGAGAACATGGGGCATGTGCTTTGATTGGAGCCCGATGTGAGATATGTCATCCACGTTCTTTTCCAAGTGGCGCCAGCATTTTCGCTGGTACGTTCGCTGAGGGTTTGACGTTGATATCGATTGTAGCTTGGTGACAAGTTCGTCATTCACTGTAACCAGGGGTCTGTGCAATATGTAAATACTCTGCAAAGTGTGATTACTTCTATCGACCTCTTCCCATTCCAACTCTTTAGAAAGATTAGGCTGAGAAAATGGATCAACAACATTCAACAGATATCGTCCTCCACGATCTTCCAAATGTCTGCAACAACCAAGGGTGATCGTTCTAACCGATGTGTTTGTCTTCAATGCATCGGCGAGAATTTTTATACCGTCGTTTCCAAAATCACCGCTAAAGTCAAGGCGTCTCAAATTGCAATCTGTCTCCTTTAGTATATTTGCAATTTCTCCAAGTCTCGTGTCATCTAAATGAATGAGGTGGAGTGTGATACTCGAAAGAGAAGATGCTATTGGCGATTGGCGGAAGGTTAACAAAGTGAGTGTATATTTCGAGTGTAAATTCAAGCATGAATATGGTCAGTTTCATACTCACTTTTGGATATGTAAGTAGCAATTAGAGATATTCCAACATGAGACAACAACAGTCTTCTCTCATCTGGCATGCCATCGAATTTCTCGCCGATGCTAAGGGATTCTAATTGAGCTCCACCTTCAAGAAGTGAATGCAAAACATCAGTAATGCATTCATCCCCAAATCCAGGGTTCGCCGACAAGTCAAGAACTTTCAGAGCGATTGTTTGAGAGAAGAAAGGTTTCATTATGCTGAAAGTTGATGCATCGACGTCAGTACGTCGAAATTGTATGCCTCTTAATTCATTGCTAGCGAGAAAGCTGCTGAGGCATCGAACTTCGGGAGTGCTGACTCTTCCCTCAAATACAAGCGATTGTATTGCCTTCGATCCAACCAGCTCCCTTCCGAAGGCACCGAACGCCGCAACAACACTCTCATCACCCTCACGAAACCGAAGCCAAAGACATTGTATCCTCCTCGTCGTTAGACGAATCATTCTGCCCAACATCATGAAGTCGTTTTGCATGTCTTCGCTGATGCTGCCTGCGAAGTATAGGCCGACATGAAGTGACTCGGTTGAATCCTGCGACAGCGCTGCGAAGTAGTGAGAGGGCTTTTTCGTGACAAAGGGCATGGTCTTTGCTAATTACGATAGAAAAGTCTTGGCAGGGTGGAGGTGAGATGATTAGTTTTTGGGTTCATGGGTCCGCTGACATAAAGAAAGTCAAGTGCTTGTTAGTTGTGTGTGTGTGTTTGTCTCGTTTCCGTTTTTGTAGGAAAATCAACAGTAAAATGGTGGTGTGTTCTGCGATGATGTACATACACAAATAGATACTACTACAACGAATGATGTGAATACTGGACAAAATAGATACAAATAATAATGCGTTGGTCGAGTTAACTCCAAAACGAAAACTATTGAAGTCCACTAGTATTGCTATAATGTACATGGTACTAGGACTTGATATTGACGGAGTTGACACCACTTTCTACACCACAGTCACAGCCTTGGCCATGATGTTTCCTTGCGTGGGCTACTTACTCAAGGTAAAGGCGTATAAACAGGTCAGAAGCGCCCAATGGCTACAACTATTCACCAAATCTTCGATCCTGACGCAATTAAGAAAATGCATCTCACACTAGAACGCCTATTGCGTGCCAAGACTCCGTATTCAGTCAAGATAAACTAAATCCCCGAAGCAGAATGTGGCGTATTCTACTTCCAACCCACCATACTGAAAAGTGCACTCCATACAATCCTCCGAAAAAAGTCGAATCTTTTGCAAAGACGGGAAAGTCTGCAAGGCTGTTGTCAACAAGTCTTCTGTTTCTTCGTAATCAAACGACTCGTCAAAGGCAATATTCAATGTTTGGAGGGCTGTCAATCCTGGCAATAATCGTAAATCGCTGACGTCCTCGAGCACGTAAAAAAGAGAGAGGCGTTTCAGCGACGATAATGTGTTCAAACGCTGTAGGCTCTCACTGTCAAAGACGTCAAAATCATCGCACAGACTGAATACAAAATGAAGAGACTGAAGATTTGTCATGCGTCCAATGGATGCGAGACACTCGTCACTTGGTTCTTGGCAGTGCTTCATGACAAAATCTTGAATGTTGGATCCGGGAGAGCTCAGTGGTGCAAGACCAATGCAACTCAGACAATCAAAACCCTCGAGGTGCAATCTTCGCAGTTTAGTTAAGCCAATCAAGTTGCTGAGACCCATTTCGCTGACATCTTCATTCGGAGCGCTGTAAAAATTGCCGTGGCATACTCGAAGTGTCTCGAGGTCCTTCAGGCTTCGCATGTATCGTATTCCCTCACTCAGGTCGAACCCTACCAGACGTAGGTGTTTCAATGCTTGCATCCCCTCCAAGAACGAAAGACGACTTCCATGTATGACAGTATCAAACTCAATATCCAGTGTCGTCAATGATTGCATCTTGGCAACATGGGCGATGATGCTGTCGAGGGCATCTGTTTTATCGCGTGCGTCTCCTTGGTCGACGAGAATTAAGGACTTTAAGTTGGGTAGATGTGGAAATAATTCAATGATTCCTCCGTGCCAATGACAATCATGAACTACCACTTCGGCAACAGAGTTCAACATCCCGGTTGCCAGTAGGTATGCCATTCGACGGGGGCATAATTTAGCGTTGGCGTCGTTGATTACAAGCCGCGTTCGATCAGCGAGCCACTGGCGCATGTATTTTTCCGAGAAGCAATGGCAATGTTCACCCCCCTTTACCGAAAAGAAGGGAACACGGTCAACCCGTAGCTGGAGGTGACGCGTAAGATTCGGTTGCGATAACCCCATAGCCTTGTTGCCCGCAATGCGAAGGGCTTTGAAATCCTCGGTTCCGAGGTATGGGATGATGGAAGTCCATTGGTCGGTAGAGAGCAGGGAGAGGTTCATTCTAATGTTATGTTGTTACATGTATTGGTGATTGTTAAGCAGAGGCCGCCAGGCAAGCAGTAGTATGAGATTCACATGAACCATGATGATGTTGTGTCAAGGTTACGAAAGGATCTTCTTCTTGCGGGAGCGGAGGATGCTATTATTAATCGTTAATTATTTTGCAGTTGGAGAAAGTTGCATGCCGAGTTGCAGCTAGGCATGCGACCTCTTTCGTTAAGAGACATCTTTCTGACATCTTCTGCAAAAAGTCTCTTTTATGATCCAACTTGATCACTTTCGTCTTGAATCCTGTTGGGTGTTACGCTAAATCATCAATCTTGTTTGTCGATCTATTCAAAATGGAAGTGTGATTACACTACTTCGTTATCTTTCTCTCTAGAGAGGCGAGGCCTTTTTTAGAGATGGGTTTTAGAGGGTTGATGTTAAGTGTGATTATCGAAATTGGACGATTTTATTGTCTCAATCGACAGAGCTCACTGAGACGATCGCAGGAAAAATTTTAATTTTTCTTAAATCCCAATATTGAATGAGTTAGGGGCAGTC